>CAOJBJ010575532.1:0-11517 GCA_948291685.1 Euphorbia celastroides | reverse complement strand
CAAAATAATATTATGTTCATTATCACAGTTGAATCAAACTCTACTTTATTTGATGATTTTTACAATGCTAGTATTTTTTATAACAAATTTCACATCTCAAGAGTTCGGTTTCAAACATGAATATTCGAAAAAACATTTTAGATTCCACCCCTAATTTTAAACAAAATTGATCCATTAGTGGATAAATAAAAAATAGTCTTGTCACCAAAGGTAAAATTGGCTAAAATAATTTTATCATATTTTTCAGCAATTATAAATGTAAATTCAGAAAATCTTAAGTGAGTTATGGAGAGCTGAAACGAATCTAATTATGAGACTGCCCAAGTGCTACCATGCTATCAGCTATATCAAGTAACGTCTCTTGCTTTTTGGACAAATAAAAAAAGAAAAAGACAAGACTAAATAATTATGATGTTAAAATTCTAAAAAACCTTTTGCTCATAAATTCCATATTAGCGTTTCCATTTATTTGATAGGGTCAATATTACTCTCATCCGAAAGTAAAATACGTATTGGTATTTGGTTATTTGTCTCATAAAACGACAATGCGAATGGGTAATGTATACGGAAAGCGGCCTTTTAAGCAGCCGTTTTGTTCAGACTTTATATTACGAGAAATAACAAAACAAGAAATTTCCACTCTGCCAATTCCTGCATATGCCGCCACATTACTCAAATATACCGAAACCTTCCTTTCTTGTATTTTTCTTTGCAGTTTCCATCCTTTATATTTCAATTATTAGCCAAATCACACTTATTTGCCGCGTCAATTGCGCCCTTACTTGAGTAATTGAAAGTTTTCCCGCTCGAATTCTTAGCGCGTGCCAAATCCAACAGACACGATTGTTCATTCGGTGCGAATCTACGGTTTCTGTTTGACGAGCAAGTGGGAAGTGGGATTTTAGTGAAACAAAAAGTCTAAGCGCGTATGCGATAGCATGATTTATATTTATGCACGCTTTTCCTGCTTTCTTCTCAAAACAAAATGACTTGTCGTTTCTTGTTCGGTTGCGAAAGCAAAATGCCCCTAATTAAGGACAAGCTACAAAATACGACGCCGCTTTACTTCATCATGATTAAGCAATATTTTATTATTGGACTCACATTTTCGTTTTGTAGCTTACTTTTTCGGAATGAGCCATATCGTGTGATTCTGCCCAAGCTTTTATTCAATTAGCATTTCTTACCGGCAACCTTAAATTTAATTTCTTTCCAATTCATTCTATATTAGTCACAGCCTCAATACGTTTTTCAATTTAGCCATGTTCTTTTAGATTGAATGAGATTGAACTGAACTGAACTGAATTGAAATTTAACTGAAACTTAATGGTGACAGAACGAAACTTACTGACCCAAAACTTAATGGTATTGAAATTTGTATTCAAATGATTCAAAATTTAATAAGCTGTATTTTTATTAAAAATTTGTTGAATTGAATGAACTGATTGCAAGTTACTTGTAACTTAATGGAAATTTAATAAATTTAAACTGAACTGAAACTTAATAAATTTAAACTGAATTTAAATAAATAAAAAATAAGTTAAAAAGAATAGGACCTTATTCAAACATCCATATGAATATTTCAAACTAAATTATCAATAAACTTGACTCTTGACTCTTGAGCATATATCTATCAATTGAAGGGAGACAAGTATCATTTATATGTCTCAGTGAGTCTATAATTTGTTAATCGGGGTCTAATTTTATCGTAGCCAATTACAATTTGGGTTGAAAATGAAGTTTATATCCAGTTCGTATATGTAAATTCATATAGGCTTAAAAGAATATCAAGACTAATTTTTTGAATTTTTGGGTCCAACATTAACATTGATACAACTTCAGTAACAAGTTTAAAAATATTTTGTAATTTGCTAATTGCCTCTCCATATATATTTACTTTTGACTTGCCCTTAAAATAGATAATAATTAGTCATGTTTCAATCACAAACGTTTCCAGTATTTTTTTAATCAATAATAGTATTTTTTTAGACAATGCATTTTTTACATTTTTACTGATTAATTATGAACTGTTTTATATTTTTTCTTCAAAACCAACATTTATTACTTATAATAAAATTAAAAAAATTGAACTTTTCGAGATAGGGAAGCAATTGATCCTACCCTTAATGTATTTGTATTTGATGTGCTCATTATAATAACTAATTATAATATATAAAATAAATGTAGTTTTTTGTTGGACAGAACTGAATTATCTCGATTCGGTCCGGAGCGAATCTTGATATATATTGCGTTCAATATTTGGTTCTTATAATATTATTATTCGGTTTTCAGTTCGGTACGATTTCAAGAAATTTGTTGTTCTCGAGTTGACGGCATGAAAAGAAGAGCAGATAACTTCTTGTTTAATGCACGTACTTAATATCTTAGTTTACCCCAAGTTTCTCACTAGGATTTGATTGACTGGGATGGATAACTTTTGAATTTCTTGCCACATATTGCAGTATTTTCATTTCATTGCCTTTTGATATAAATTTGTATGCTAAAAGCAAAAAAGAACTTAAACCTTATATTTGGAATCCTCTTCTTTATAGTATGTTTTGCCGTTATTACTTATGCCCGCATACTGTAATGATTATAAATTGATAATGATAATTGAAAGCCTACGACCATTGACGAGTAAGTTGGTAGTGTGATTTCTACAATGGTTTACATACCACAACAAAAAGAAACCATTCATATGATTGCATTAGGCACGAAATAACAAAATGTCACTTATTGAAACCTCACCCCAAAAGATTGTTTTGGCTTTTACACTCTATCGGTACAAATATACATTACTAGCAGAAAACAGACATCTTGACACAAGTAAATCCCAACCAACTTTTTATACAAAACTTACGCTAATTACTTGGTCGGTTTCCTGAGATAAGCCAAGATGAATGCCAATGCAACGATCAGTAGAACAACCTGCATTTTAAAACATAAAACAGCAGATTTACTTTAACAACCCAACAATGCATACACTTCATTAACGCAACTCTACTGTGGATACATGAACTACGGTGTTTTAACTTACCATAACATAATTATAAGTCGGTCCACTCCCATGTATATAAGGTTTTCTAAAACAAATAAACAGAGAAAAATTCAACTAAAAGAAGAAAAAAGTACTGTATGCATAGGTTTGAAGGTGCAAAGGGAAAACCTTGTACGTAACATCCCGGGCTCCATGCAAGTTTTCTGAATCGCTTCGAGCCTACTAAGTGTCTTTTTTGCATTTGGATCATTCATGTCAACCTGTAGTTACCAATGGAATTTCAAAGTAAGCAAAGAATCCTGGTTCAAAGCTAAACCGCTTAATCTCTTACAGACAAAGCCACATAAAGAGTAGCCACTAGTTTTGAGCTCTCTTAGGCCCTGTTATTTTCAACTAAATGGAAGGTGGTAGAATTACACTAAATTGAATTTAACTGAACTAGATTGAGGTTTATTGAAACTTAATTGGAACTTTTTTAAAACTTAATGAAATTCATTGATTGAAACTAAAACAAAAAATTATTGAAACTTAATGATGTTGAATAATGGTCATAATCACAATGAAGCTAAGTGAGGAACAAACAACCTAGTGTAGTTGCATTACACACGATCATAGCTAGAGTTAGTTACCTCAAATCATGATTCTGTTATGATCATGTGGTTACTATTCATTTCTTGTTTTGTATATAAACGATCCTGTGTAATCGTTCTTCCTTAA
Organism: Euphorbia celastroides; assembly: GCA_948291685.1. NCBI lineage: Eukaryota > Viridiplantae > Streptophyta > Magnoliopsida > Malpighiales > Euphorbiaceae > Euphorbia > Euphorbia celastroides. The sequence continues at coordinate 7,802 of CAOJBJ010575532.1, read as the reverse complement.
TGAGAAACGATCATTTTCTCCAAAGATAAGATGGTATTAGAGCCCTAACGGAGAGAAGAAAACAGCAAGCGCGATCTCGGCTTGCTACTCAGGAGCAATGAAGCAATCAATTCGAGGCTCTCTCAACTGACGAAATAGAGGGAAGAGTTGCAGAAATGGCGAGCAAAGAAGACAATAATCCAGGCATCGCATTAGTTAACACTCTATTGACTAATTCGAATTACCTTACCTAGAAACATGCGATGATTAGAGCCTTAACTATCAAGAAGAAGTTTAAGTTTGTTGAATCGGATTATGTTCCATCAAAAGAAGATCCAGAGTAAATTCGTTGAATCGGATTATGTATTCATAAAGATCTAGTAGATTCGTTTGTTTTCGCTATATCTGCTCTATCTCTGTGGTGTGAGTTAGAAGAGAGGTATGGTGATAATAACGCACGAATGCTTTTCAAAGTAAAAAGGCAGTTGAGTCAAGTAACACAAGGCGATATGAGTGTTTGTACTTATTTTTCAACGCTCAAAAGACTCTAGGACGAACTGTTCATGTTAAGGCCAAATCCTTTCTGTCAATGTGGAGTAATGGAGGAATGCTCATGTGGAGTTGTTAGTCGCTTCAAGGATATCCAGGAAGAAGACAAACTAATGGATTTCTTGAGCGGATTAAATGAAAACTATGAACACGTTGTTAATCAGATCCTGTTGTTGGAGCCGCTGCCTCATGTGAACAAAGCGTACTCTATGGTGTTAAAAGTTGAAAAACAAAGGGAGAATGCCAGTGAGACACATCTAGAGTTCGAAAACTTCTCTGGAAAACCTAATAGTGTTCGAAGTTCTGAGCCTCGTAACAAAGGTTCTACAGAAGATGAAGCAGACGATAAGAGCAATCTCTATTGTGAGTTGTGCAAGAAATGGAGGCATTCCACTGCTCAGTGCTTTCGCATAGTGGGATATCCTGAATGGTGGACTGGAAAGAAGAGGCTTGTTCCAACAAGCGATTTTCTAAAGGGAAATTGCCAACAATGCAAGTAAAAGCCAATGCTATGTAGAGTAGAGGAGTCAAAGAAACTCCAATGTCCGGAGGAAACAGATCAGAGTGACACTATGCATGTGATTCATGAGCTGTATCGAATGATGAAGAACAAAGACAAGCAGAAGACAAAGCAAAACAATTCAGATTTTTTAGCTTTTGCTGGATTCTCTGGATTTTCTGGTAACATCATTTCTTCCAATGTTCTACATAGCAGAATTGAATCCAATGAGTACTGGATAGTAGATAGTGGAGCAACAAGTCACATTTGTTCCTCCCTATCATTATTCAGTCACTTCAAAGGAATGAAAAAAGCTCAAAATGTTTCAAATGGTAAATCTGTTGGAGTTACACATTCAGGCATAGTACAGTTTAATAATGCATTCTCACTGAATAATGTGTTATATACATCTGCCTTCAAATTCAATCTATTGTCAGTTGGCCAGCTCTTACAACAGTCCAAAGTGATAGTGATATTCTATCCTAGTCACTGTGTGTTGCAGGAGGAGGAGAGCAAGAAAGTGGTAGCAGTGGGGGAGTACTCTGAAGGCTTATACAAGCTAACTGATTCATCATTTACTTCGAGGAGTGTGGATAAACATCACAGATTATTGGAGCAGAAAGGAGGATACAAAGCAAATGTTGTAGAAAAAGTAAATAATGGAGAGCCAAATCTATGGCATCTCAGGTTGGGTCATGTATCAAATGAAGTTTTGAGTCATGTACCAATTGCTACTATGAAACAATGTAGTAAGGAAAATGAAAACTGTGTCATTTGTCCTGTCAAAACAACATAGAAAGCCTTTTAATAAAAGCTTTATTCAAAGTACTTACAGATTGCAATTGATCCATTGTGATGTATGGGGACCATATAAAGTCACTTCTAAAACAGGAGCAAGGTTCTTTTTGACTATAGTTGATGATTATAGTCGCCTAACTTGGATTGTGCTATTGCAAAGCAAATCACAAGTGTGTCAAGCCTTGGAAGTTTTCCTGAAGTTGCCTGATAGATAATTTGGTGACAAGGTACAAATGGTGCGCAGTGACAATGGAGGTGAATTTGTGAATGACAAAGTTTATAAACTGTTGCAGCAACATGGCATCAAGCATCAACGAAGTTGCCCCTATACTCCTCAGCAAAATGGAGTGGTTGAAAGGAGGCATAGGCAACTGTTGAATATTGCTAGAGCCATTCTGTTTCAAGCTCATATGCCCAAAGAGTTTTGGGGAGAAGCCATATTACATGATGCAGCTATAGTGAATGTCTTACCTATGAAGATTCTGAAATGGCAAACCCCTCACAAAGTTTTTTATGATAAAGAAGTGCAGTATGATAGGTTTTATACTTTTGGATGCCTCTGTTACTACACATACAATGCTCCTCACAAAGATAAACTGGATTCTAGAGCAAAAACAACAATTTTTGTTGGATTTTCATAGGGACAAAAAGGCTACAAACTTTATGATATACATACACACAAATTCCTTATATCGAGGGATGTTGTGTTTAAGGAAGGACAGTTTCTTTTCAAGTCAGAAGAAGCGCCTGAAGTGCCTGGGGAAGAAAGACAACATGCAGATAACCATGTACCATCACAACAGGTGGTGGAAATTTTGGACAGTGGTGAGGATAACCAAAAATGCCAGAGATCTTCCAGAACTCACAGAAGACCAACATGGATGACAGATTATGATTGTAATTCAGCAGTTTCAACAGCTCCCATTACTGTTAAGATTCCACTTAGCAAACAGCAATTGTTCACCTGTATTGCTGAGACTAAGGAACCAAAGAGCTATGTGGAAGCTACCAAAGATCAAAGATGGATTGATGCCATGCAGAATGTGATAAGGATTAAGAAGGCTGAAATGAAAGTTTTGAGCGAAAAACCAACAAAGAGGTGAATTCACGAGCTGGACTCGCCGGAAACTGGGTTTCCTAAAGGATTTTAAAGCTGAGACTTAAAGGTTCTTAGAACTCAAAGAGAGAAAATTCTCAGATTTGAAGTGATAAAAGTTGAATAATAATCTTACAAAATGACAAGGGAGACTTTTATAACCTCATTACAAAATAAAATAATACAAGTGGCCCTTAAAATCGGCAAGATAATGGGGAATTGGTCTTCCTTAAAATCAGCAAGAAATCGTGGGATTTGGCCTTCCTACTCATAGGATCCAACCACTCTAACCACTTGCTTGTCAGGCTTTTCTGTCCTTTTGTAAATTGAATCCTTCAAGCCTTCGAGCCGATTGCCCATCAAGCTGATGGGGCGATTGAGGCAATCGAGACGATCCAGGCGTTTAGGATGGTTGCATTCCAGACGTTCCAGTCGATGACATATTGATCACAAGTGTAAATCTCACAGAAATCAAGGTAGTAAAAAGTTACTTGCATAAACTGTTTACTATCAAGGATTTCGGCCCAGTCAAGTACTTTCTGGGTATAGAGATTACGCAGACAGAAGCAGGGATTGTATTATCTCAGGGTAAGTATATCCTGGATATGATCAAAGATGCAGGGATGAAAACAACATCAATTGCAACAAGTCCCTTTGCAGCAGGAACTAAGCTCACTGTAACAACTGAAGAAGTAAATAGACTTGGTGATCTAGAAGTCTATAGAAGGTTGATTGGCAGATTGCTGTATCTCAATTTTACTAGGCCGGATATTGCCTATGTAACTCAACAGCTAAGCCAGTTCATGCAGAATCCAGAAAAACAACACTTACAGGCAGCCCTCCATGTTCTGAGGTATCTAAAGGGGACAATGAACTATGGCATAATGTTTGCTCATCAAGCAGAGGGTGATTTGAAGATAAAAGCCTTCTGTGATGCAGATTGGGGTGCGTGTTCTTTTACCAGAAGATCTTTAACAGGATTCTGTGTGCAACTTGGTTCATCTCTAATATCTTGGAGAACAAATAAACAAAACATTGTTAGCAAATCCACAACAGAGGCAGAATATCGCAGTATGGCTCAAACTGCATGTGAACTTCAGTGGATTAGCTATCTAGCAGCTGAGTTTGGCATTTAAGTTTCAAAGCCAATAGAACTGTTTTGTGACAACACTGCAACAATTGCAATTGCTAAAAATCATGTCTTTCATGATAGGGTCAAACGCGTGGAGATGGATGTCCATAAAGTGAGGGAGTTAATCACTTCTGGTTTCCTAATCACTCATCATACCTCTTCACAAGAACAGATTACAGACATGTTTACTAAAGGCTTAAATTCCTCACAGATGTTTTCAGCACTAATGAAGCTTGGTATGGTGAATCTACAGAAAGCTTCATCGTGAGGGGGTGTGTTGAATCATGGTCATAATCACAATGAAGCTAAGTGAGGAACAAACAGCCTAGTGTAGGTGCATCACACACGATCATAGCTAGAGTTAGTTAGCTCAAATCATGATTCTGTTATGATCATGTGGTCACTATTCATTTCTTGTTTTGTATATAAACGATCCTCTGTAATCGTTCTTCCTTAATGAGAAACGATCATTTTCTCCAAAGATAAGAAATGAAACTAATAGAATTTTATTGCACTTTAAACTTATTTGAAATTTATTGAAAATTAATCGAACTTAACTGAAATGAATCTTAATGAAACTAAATCTAACCGAATGAAAATAAGTTGAAAACAATTAGGGCCTTAATCACAATTCACACAAGTTAACATACCTTGGATTTCATCATACACGTGAAGTCAAAGAAGGCTCTATAGACATCTGCTATACTTCTAGTACGGTCAAAAACCTTTGCAATTAGGCTTGAACATAATTTACAAGAGATTTAAACACAATCATACCGGAATACTTCAAAATTTGAAATATCAGCAGGTAGCACCGAATGCATCAAATTGTTGGATATGCACCAAGTTTGATCACCACTAAAGTACTTGTGTACCAAAGCATCAGTAGTCACATCATTCAAGCATTGCACCGCCTTCACTGAGTTTTCTTCATATTTCAAGTCCTGAGATGCACAAGGAAAATTAAATGAAGCAAATATGAAACATCAAATACAACTAACTTCAGTCAAATTGAGACGAGAAACATAAAATACTATGAACCTCAAGCTTATTAGCATATTTACTCCATATCTGGCGAGGCCAACACATTCGTGACTTTGGTGTTGCAACTATATCCTCAAAATAATCGCAGATGTCACTTTGTTTCTACACTTGTAACAATCATTAATATCATGATAAGAGTTTGAGCTAGGATATGATTCAGATATGTTATTTTACCTCAAGAAATAGCCCCATGGAGTTGGAAAGGTTATCTAGCGCCAAATGTTCGAATCCCGAGGCATAAAAAAGGTTGGAAAGACCTATTCCAACTAGTCCAGACACATAATGACAATATTCATCGTAGTCATCAACTGTTTGCACCTATAAAGTACAAAATTTATAGCATATAGTTAACCACAGAAGCCGATGTTATGGCTTTTATGTGGCCTGAAAATCACTAACCTCTTTGCAGATGAATTTAGCCATTCCTGCTCCCATTTTTTTGGTGACATCCTCAATTGCCTCCTGATAACTGCTCAAATAACATGAAAAATATATCACCTTGTATTTCAAGAAGCCATATCACCTAGTAGGGATATATACACTAAAATCCGAGAGTTCATTGCCTTTTCTGAAGCTCAAGAAAAGCACTTGAAATATGATGAAACTGGCCCATGAGAAGGGCATATTTCTTTAGGCCACCTTACATAAATCATTAGAGTAGAAGTGAGTATTTGTATTGAAAGAAAAGATGAAACAATAGATCATATAGTGTCTTACAATACTCACTAGAAAAATGCCATTCACAATTGTATATGTGCTTGCGAAAGGATATCAAGAGGCACTTTCACATCTGAAGGGATGCTTGCATCATCCTCTGTTTAAAAATCACATTACATTAGATGGGTTTGATCTATTTGTGTGATCGTTGAATCATTAAGTTCATTTTTATCGAGTTTGACGGAGTTTTTACACATATATAAGTGTTTTCAAAGGCTTTAATGCAAGTTCAATGTTTCAAATGTATGAAGTAGAATAAACTATAGATCAACGATAACAAACCAACGGTGTCAAGGGCTCTAAGAACCAGGTAAAACACACACACCTGCAACACAAACGACAATATTATTATTGTTTCCTCGTATGGTTTTGATTCAATAGTTGTGGTGAAAAAACTTAGTAAAAACCAAAGTAACCATAGCTTACTTTTGCTCTTCATAGTTTACTTTTGCTGTCTTCTTTTATCTTACAATATTTGAGCCTAATTGTACTCATGCAACTGAGTTTTCTTAACTCAGAAGAGAAAAGAACTTACAACATGACGAAGCTCAGAAGGAAGAAATTGAATGACAATAAAAAAGCCACGAGAGACTTTAACAAGCTCAGAGTGACAAAAAGCCCAATGTGGTTGCATCGGTATGTTCTTCTCTGGTTGCTCAGCCGCCATTTTCAGCGTCAAAAGCGAGTATATTTCATCTGGATGTCTCATCATCTCTCCCAATATCCCCATAAATCACTCTCGCTTAACATTTCGATACTCTCCAACGTTAGTGCAACTTATTCATGCTCTCTTAGTTTTTTGAGCATACTTTGCAGTACTTTTCTTCAATTATTAGCTATTATTGTTTCATTGTGGAAATTTGTGTACAAAATTAATTGTCTGTAAAAGCTGTCCTTATTTATATCATTTAGATTCACCTATGTGTTCATGTATGCTCAAGTTTATCAAAGTTTTCAGAATGTTCTATGAATTAATAGAGTTTGAGCATTATTTTTTCAGTTTTGAATTAATGCATTTCCTTTTGAATTCTCTGACTTATATTTTCATTTCCTTATTATTGTTGTCGTCGTCGTCTCAAATCGCTTAAGTTCATAGCATATGTAATTTCCTCTCTTACAATTTTAAAAAATGTTGGCCAGTAACACACTGTTTATTAATGCATGCAGATTATGCACTCTAAGAAGCAACACGTTATCCTGAATATTTGGATATTCTTGTTTTGTAATTTCCAATATGGAGCCAAAAATATTTGAATATGCACATTTTTTTCAATATATATCAATTGCCACATCTTTAAATTGTGGATAGGTTGGTTATGATATCTGTGTCAATTAACAATAACACACAACAACGAGAAATCTTCTATATTATTGCATTAGCTGCATAAACGAAACAACAAAATGTTATTGAAAACTTTTACAAAACACTATTATATGAGCATACGCTATTCTAAGCAATAGACACAACTTGCACTCAGTGGCGGAACCAGGGGGAGGCGGGGGTTGGCGGCCGCCCCCCCTGGTCGCCGGAAATTGAGCAGAACCTCCCCAACAATTGCCTTTCACCAATTATCTGTTAAGGCGCCGCCCCTCCTTATTTTCTTCTGCAACTTTCGTTCCCCCCACTTCTGAATTTGTTCTTAATTCTTCCCCTAATTTACTAACTAAGATGACGTCGTTGGCTTTAAGCTTTAAAATCCAAACGGTATCATTTTGGTGTTAGTAAGCTTAGGTTAAGAAAGCCAATTAACTATTCACTAATACTGACTCTTCCGTCGTTTTTCTGCTCCTTCCATCATTCTACACTTTTGAATTTTGAATTTTTTATGCTCCTAACTCATCAGTAGTTGCCATTGGCAAACAAGCTTTGCACTCCGACGACCCCTTCCAGCTGCAGAAAATTTCAGAAAATGTTAGCTTTGCATTTTTGTTGCTGCATTTTTAATATTGAATTTTTGTTATAGTGAGTTGATTTAGTGAATTACTTC
>CAOJBJ010575043.1:0-10968 GCA_948291685.1 Euphorbia celastroides | reverse complement strand
TTTTCAAAGATTTACTAGGTATTAAAAAAAATAATAATGGTGTTGGAGGAGCACTAAACGACATAGAGGGGTTCATAGGCAATGATAGGGTGAGAAGAATGTTGCTGTGGAATTTAAAGACATGGTTACGGCAGGGCTATTCAAGATAAAGTAGAATTTATGGCTTAGCGATCGACGACATAAAAAGCGGTGAGAAACATTTATAAAATGAGTTCCCAAAAACGCCCGTTTAAATTGATAAAATGGTTCCCCAGTGGACGTAAAATCCTTGATTGCTAATGGCTCAATTTTACGTTATTCTTCTTTATAAAAGAATAATCAAAAATCTTGTTTTTGTGAATGAATTAAGGAATCAGTTTTTGTATTTTGTCCTGAATCACAGGGATCAACAATTCTATATTCATGTTTATATGTGAAAGCTGAGATGTCTGAAATTTAAGATGATGGGTAATCAATTAAACTCTAATTCAATTGGTACATTAAAAAAAATAATTAGGGAACGAGAATGACCAGAATAAATGACGGGATATTCTGACTCTTTCACAAAATCCTATATCCTTAAAAAAATGATGGGTAACAATATTCATAAAATCGTAATAAAAGAGATTCTAATGTAAATTTACTTTTTACAAGTGGATATACACTTATTTACATGAGTTAGCATCACAATTTCATTAAAACAGAGTAAAATGCGATTGGCAAAAGACCCCAAAAATAAATTTTCCTACTCATTCCCCGATCTCTCGCTCTAGCGCCGTTGGCCGGTGATACATTACCCCGCCTCCAACACAATTCGCCCTGTCCTGTTGATTATCTTCTAATCTACTGAAACCCTAGCAGAGCTCCCACCCTTCGCTATGGGTGATTATAGCGATGCCTTCCTGCGCAACCAAAACGCCGCTGTTCGTGCTGCTCCCAAGGTCCAGAACCGTACCAACGTTCTCCAGCTCAAACTGGTTCGTCTTTCTTTCCGCCTTCGATCGATCAAACTGTTAACCCTAGATATTTTTTCCCTGCGATGTGTGTTTTTTTTTTGAATTCGGTATTAAAACAGTATGAATGGAATTTTTGATTGATTTTACAGATAGGGCAAAGTCACCCCACTGGTTTAACAGCCAACCTGTTGAAGCTTTTTGAGCCTCGACCTCCTCTGGAATTTAAGCCTCTTCCTGAGAAGAGAAAATGCCTGCAGTACACTGGTATTCATTTGTTTGTTTTTGTGGGTTTCGGTTTCTTTATTTTTGGTTTTTAGTTATTATCTTTTGTTTGAAATCAATATAATGTATCTGCTGTTTAATTCTGCTTTAGGTATGGCACAGTTTGTGAGTCAGTTAGCTGAGCCTGGGGATCCCGAGTATGCTCCACCAGTTCCGGAAGTTGAAACTCCTGTAAGTGCTCTGTTGATTAAGGACTGTACTTTCCTACATTATATTGAATTTCTTTAGTATCTCATCATTTGGTGCTCTCGATCTTTTTTTGTTTGCTTGATTGAATGCAATATTATTTGCGTACTCAAATGATGCAAATAAGTAGGCGCATCATTTCCCCTGGATTTATGTTGATTTGATTTCTATGTCATCATGGAGAAAAATAGCATAGATCCATTGGATAGTAATTCCTTAATTTCTTTTCATGCTATGAGCGAAAAGATTGGTACAGCCATGTCTACTCTTTGGTGGTGAATTAAGTTTCTGTTTCCATTTTAGTTCAAAACCAATTTATGAGATCCTTATTGCTTTTTGCACTATTAGAAGAGAGAAGCTTTGCGTAAGCTCTTCTGATGTTAACTTTCTTTTATGCCTATTTATGTTTCTTTATCTCATGCAACGTGTAATGTTTCAGCATCCTATAAGATACTTTTATGTTCAACTGTCATTTTTGGTAAAATATACTTCATTTATCGGTACATTAATGGAAATTTGGTGCAAGCGAAATGCACTGTTTTGCTATCAAATATCATTTATGTTTATTTTATATCTTGTCTTTTGGTTAATGGTTTTCAATCATGTCAATATGTCAATATACTTATTGACATGATTTGTACGCAAAGTAACAGGCTGCGACAAAGTCAGAAAACAATAGCATGGACTATAGTTTGAGGACGTGTATTCTGATATTGGCACTAGAAATTTTGCTAATATGTAAACTTATGTGTCCTTAATAATCTTCAGAATAGTGAACTAATAGAAATGTAGATAGTTCTAGTTGCTTTATTTAGTTCTCACCATTTTACAGAATATTTTATTTAATAATTGGAGTGAATTATCACATTCAGCTGTTTGAGTCGTTTTATGCTTTAATTGTTGTTTTTAAACTGGTATAAAGTTTCATATTCTTTAATGCCTCTGATTGTATGCAGGCACAAAAGAGGGCTAGAATTCACCAGTTACGACTAGAGAAGGGAGCAGAGAAAGCTGCTGAGGAACTTCAGAAATGTGAGATTTGTTATCTCAGTATCTAGTTGGCACATACGTGTATATAGATTTTTCATTAACCTCTGCTCTTTCAGATGATCCAAATAATGACCCAAATATCTCCGGAGATCCATACAAGACATTGTTTGTTGCCAGGCTTGTAAGTTTTCTGTGTTGTTCTAAATTAATTTTCAGGAGTACAATTATGTGCTGGACTGATGAGTGATTTCTTTATATTGTGTTCCCGCAGAGTTATGAGACAACAGAGAGTAGAATTAAAAGGGAGTTTGAGTCCTACGGACCAATCAAAAGGGTAAGTATTGTTTGGTATACCAAGCAGGTTTGGTAAGAGGCTATGCAGAAGTGCTGTTTTACATGTCCCTCAAAAATGTTTCATCATTTTTTCAGTATTTTTTTTGAATCTGAAGTTCTAAATTTTGGAGTTCATTCCTTTTTTTTCATTTCTTACATGAAAATATAATTTTTGAAATTAGATTTTATCCCTGACTTGTCTGTACCTGCAATTCATCCACAATAATTCTGTATTATGTCTCTTGCAACTTAGTAGTTTTTTAAACCTCTTTTAAGGATTTAGCCAAACTTCTGCATGGTAGTGTCTTGCAGTTGCTGAAGTTCTGTGTTGTTGTTAATTCTAACCAGTCATGCATCTTACAAACTATATTCTAAGTTTTTGTGAAGGAAGACTATTGAGCATCTACCCTATGTGTATTGTGTAGTATCATTGGAGTACTATGCAAAATAATAGCGCAGGTATCACTTCCTATTGACTGGTGAAAGTATAGGTTTGTTCCAATCATTCTTTGATAACTCTGCTTTGAATCAGTTCAGAAATCATGAAGGGATGGGATGTTCCCATTATAGGTAATATTTAGTGTTAAGAACCTTTTGCTCATAGATTCCTGGTAAGGGGGCCTGTTATCTCTATAATGTTTCAATAAATGAAACTTAATGACCTCTTTTTCTTGCCATCCAATTCCAAAGATGTGCTCCATCCTGCCAGCAAAGCTATAAATAAATTGAGAAGAGAAATGTATTCTTGTTCCTTTTGGTTGTAATTTATTAAGCAAGGAGACTGCCATTTGTTCTTCCCCTGAACTGGGCACTTCGGGAGTATCCGCTTCTCTTTCTCTTTTGTTTTAGTTTGTTTTTAATGCATTTCCCTGCTACTAAAATTTTGTTTTTGGCTTCTAAGGCTATCAAAAAATATCAGCAGTTGAGAAGATGTCCTGGTATTTCCTTTTAATTCATAACTATGTTTTCTTATTTAAAACATTAATCCCTGGTAAGTGGAAGTATATTCAAGAAATGGTAAATAGGCCATGAAGTGTCAGTTTTTCTGCAACTCTGGCTCTGGTGGTGGTGCATTGTGCGATTTGAAGCACTATGATTGAGAGGTGAGCACGGCTAACGACGCATTTTGCCTTGCCGTGCCATTTAGGTTTTGCTATTTTCTGCGTGCCATTTAGGTTTTGCTATTTTCTAGCATAGCCATATATTTCTACGAACAAACTAAAACATTATTTTGAACTCGCTTGAAAAGTAAACACTATTAGCAATGTATGCTCTTTAATTATTCTTCATTTTGAGTTCTGCAGGTCCGATTGGTCATTGATAAGGAGACAAATAAACCTAGAGGCTATGCTTTCATTGAATACATGCATACCCGAGACATGAAATGTTGGTTTCAACTTTTTGGAACTGATGTATCTTTTATTATTTTAGTGGTTAGTTGTAGCACTTTCCCCTTGTTAACCCTGCTCATGTATTTCCAGATGCATACAAGCAAGCTGATGGGAGGAAGATTGATGGAAGAAGAGTACTAGTTGATGTTGAGCGAGGTAGAACTGTTCCAAATTGGCGGCCTCGAAGACTTGGTGGTGGACTTGGGACTACCCGAGTGGGTGTTGAAGAAGTCAACCAAAGGCAGTCTGGGAGGTAATAGTTTAATTTTCTATGCCTTTTACGTAGGTTCTGAACTTCTATAAGCATAAATTTCATTCCTAGCTGCTCAATCGATATTCTATCCTATTTTGTGTAGTTTTATTATACAGACCCTTTGTGTATGAAGTAATACGCAACATATGCACACATACGCGTTGAGTGTGAGAATACATGCCCTTATTCACGTATGGTGCTATTTGATGTTGATTTGTTCTCACCCGATCAATTTCACAATATTTATGCTTGGCCTTAAAAGAGTATTGAACCTTCATTTTTGGATTTGGATTCTCTAAAGTTTAGAGATTGTGAAGTTGTACATTTCATCCAATCTCATCCATCCATTGCCTTTTAATGTTCAAGATTCAGTTAACTGTGGACCCACAAAATATTAAAATCAAATCTGGACCCATTAAAGGCAATGGATGGATGAGATTGGGTGAAATGTACAACTTCACCATTTCTCAACTTTAGAGAATCCAAAAGCTTCATTTTTAACCCATAGGCATTTAATAGCGTGGTAGTGTGACTCATCTGAATTTAAGTTCGTCGGTATCAGCATCACCTTGTGAAGTGACGGCTTTTGTTTGGCGCTTTGGCTGTGAATTTTGATAATTACTATTCTTGTTCTTAATCAGAGAGGTACAGGCATCTGCTAGATCATCTCGATCAGAGGAGCCGAGGGTACGGGAAGATCGCCATAGTGAACGGTGAGATCTCTCTTTTCTGCTGCTTATAATATCTGCATTTACAGCTTGTTTGATGTTCGTGTACTGTGTTTGTCTGATGGTGTAAACTATGTCAGGGACCGGGAAAAATCACGTGAAAGGGGAAGAGAAAGGGAAAGGGAGAGGGAGAAATCTCGGGAGCGCTCCCATGAGAGACCAAGGGAGCGTGAGCACCGAGAAGACAGGCACCACAGAGACCGTGATAGGGAAAGGGACAGAGAAAGGGGACGTGACAGGGACCGGGACCGCAGAGGTCGGGATCGTGATCGTGACCGTCCACGAGATCGGGAAAGGGATTATGATGAAGGCGAAGTTGATCATGGGCGTTCATATGATAGAGAGCCTGAACGGGATCGGCGTGCTGACAAGGATTATGATCATGGTGAGGCAGATGCTGGCCATGGCTGGTATGACAAGCCTGAGTCAGGGCATAGGAGGCAAGAGGCGGATTATGAGCACTATGATCATCATAGAAGTAGGGGACGATACGATCATGCGGATGTGGGTCATGACCGTTATGATCAAGATCGCTATGATCAGATGGATGAGGATGATTACCATTATAGTCGCAAAGCGTCTGAATCACGTGACAGAGAGCAGGAGTATCGGCGCTCTGACAGGTCTGTCTCACGAGAATATGAGAACTGAGCAAGCTTTTGTTTGGTAAATGGTAAGTAAGGACGACAAGGTTTGTGAGGTTTTCTGTTACTAATGTTGTTATGCAGTTATGATCTATGGGGACTTTTTTTTGGCTGTGATTCTTTTGAATTATAATGCTATGTTGATTTCTTATCTAAGATATGTTGGAGGGAACCCTATTATGTTCTGCGCTTCGATTTCTGTTGCAAAATAGTTGTTGTGTCTTTATGGTGGATTTTTGAAGTAATCCAATTTAGTTGTTCTTAATTTTTTCTTTTGGAAAAGAGAACAAAATGAATCTCAGTATGAACGAGCTAGCAATTTTCCATCACGAGTGGAAAAACAAATTTGATGAAGAATTTCTACCTAAAGTTGAATATAAGTTGATGAGCAGTTTCTACGCAGGTTGATGTCAACTCACAGTGACATTAGTTGATGAAAAATTTCTTAGTAAGCATCTGGTAGTGTGTGAGAGATTTCCTTCGTGCGAAGGTACGGGGTATTAAATCAATTAATGTTACCAAGGTGTTCTAAGGTAAGGGTGAGGTCTGACTGCAAGGGAACCGTCAAGTTGAAGTAGAGCCAAGCAGCGATGGACTAAGCGAGTCAAATAACGAAAGAAAAGGAAGTCCTGCTCGTTAATGTTATTGGCAACCAAAAGCAATGAATGAGGCATTGGCAGCACAGATCTATAGCCAACCAACCTCCTGATGATGGTCCGGGACTTGGTACTTTCACTATAATCTTGTCCCTTTGATCAAGCAAGTAAACTACCTTCCTTTGGAAGTGGAAAATAAATCAATGAATAATTTTACTCAAACTGAAACGAAAAATAAACGATGATAACTTAGAAAGTGGGAATGAAAAGAAATGTATATTTAGTGGTATTGATTGATATTAATTAAGCATATGAAGTTAACTTATAGATGATAAAGAAGTTAAATAATGAAAATAATGTCATTGTTATAGCATATTTTATGGTAACTTTGTTTTTCTTTACTTTGTCACCATCACTATTAGATTGAATTTCATCTTACTAATCCAATGATAATGGAGGGCAAAATAAGGTTAACTTTTAAAAAGACAAGGCACCATAACCTTCACCATTATTACTATATCATTAAGTATAACAATTGATTAAAGCTCTAAAAGAACTACTATTTATGTACCAAGTGAAGAAATGTTAAATTCTCCCAAAGACTCAGTATAATGATTTCGAAAAGTAAAATATTATCAATAAAAGAATTATAAGCAATGGTGTAATTTTTTTTATGGCTAAAAGCATAAATGCCCCCCTCAAGTTAGCAATTTTCGTCCCATGCACTCTCTAAGTTTTAAAATGTCCTATTACCTCTCTCAAGTTGGCAAAAATGGATCGATTACCCCCCTCAATGTTACGTGTCAACTTCTGATTGGATACATAAAAGTAAAAAAAAAAATGATATGTTTGAAAAATCAAACTAATCATATTTTGACACGTGGTATTGAGGGGGGTAATTGATCCGTTTTTGCCAACTTAAAGGAAGTGATAGGACCTTTTCAAACTTGGAGGGTGCATGAGACGAAAATTACCAACTTGAGGGAGACATTTATGCGTTTGACTTTTTTTTTATTTGTAAAACTAATATATATGTATATGTTGAGAACTTGTGAGGAAATAAGTTACAAATTTTGAATTATATAAATGAAATACGTGCTATATGTATTAATATTGGATGCTTATAACATAAATATAATGTAACAAGTTATAATGACATGGTTATACAAAGCAAACACAATTTGATTCTGATTTCTTAGTCCAAACAAAATTAATAATTCCGGAAACCTACCTATAGACTATAGTTCAGACCGAATCGAACCATAAGAAGCGGTTCGGTTTGGGTAGATATGGATGAGTTTTGATAGGATAGGGTTAATATAATTGTTGGAAGTTACGGGGTATAAGAACTCTGAAAGGGGCACACCTTGTAAAACGAGTTACTCTCTTCTTCTCCGTCACAATAAGGTATGATCGTTGCTCCTCTTTCACTGTAATCATGGGCCTTTCTTCCGTTAACTATTGAATTTCTCGTCTAGTTTGTTTGCTTCATTGAACTGCAATCTGTCTTCTCCATTGTTTAACGTTTTGATTTTTGTTAATTTGCGTTGAGAATAAGATTTTCGTACTTAGCTCTTGATCGTTCTGATTTTGATTTCCTTCTGCTACGCAATTTAACCAGTTTCCATGTTTCATAGCTTAATACCAAATTAGCGCATGATCACGTTTTGCAAGTGATTCTTTATTACTGAAATTATTAGATTTCTGTGTATTGATATTTGGGTCCTTGTATCAGGAATAGTTTCTTTAGATGTTTTGTGGTCGGTTCTTATTTCTTAACCTTGATTACTGATGTTTCTTTGTATTTTGGTTTGGTTTTGCTCTAAGGCATTCGAGAGACTTTTTTTTGGTTCATTACTGAATAATTGTGCCATCTCTGTATGGGTGATTTAGAGTCCAAATTTGTTGTTGTACTCTGAGGTAGGATCCCTTAGTTTTGATTGGTTAAGAAAGAACGGTTATAATATTCATCCACTGTAGAACTTCTCCATTTTTTAATCAATAATGCAATTGGTGATTCTGATTGATAGAGTTGTGCTGCAGTTGACATCCCATCTGGGAAAGAAAATGGATCGAGGAAAAAAACCGAGCTTGGCTGTTACAAACCGGAACCACCAGATATACATGGACCTCAAAGACATTATCAGGGAGCAAGCTCTCAAGTACCTTCCAGCTAAATCCCTTCGCCGCTGCACCGGTGTTTGCAGGCAGTGGAAGCTTTACATTGCATCTCCTTTTTTCGCTCATAACCAGTCAAATTCGTTCCACGGTTTGTCAGGATTTTTCTGCCAGTCCAATTCATCCGACCCCTCATTTGTTTCCATCGATCCACAGGCCTATGGGATTCCCGACCCATCTCTAAGCTTCCTACCCGAGAAAGTAGACATCAAGTCTTCTTCCAATGGACTTGTCTGCTGCCTGGGTCGGACCGGAAACCGACCCTACTACGTCTGCAACCCGGTCACTCAGCAATGGAAGAAACTCCCCAAATCTGAATCTGACCACGGTTCCAACCCTGCCCTTGTGCTTGTCTTTAAGCCTTCTTTGCTCAACTTTGTTGCTGAGTTTAAGCTTGTTTGTGCATTTGCTTCTGATCTCGATGGCTATGAATTCGACATATATTCATCTTCTGACAACTCCTGGAAACCATCCCGAGAGATTTTGTTTGGAAACCGGTGCATCATCCCAAGCTCGGGTGTTCATATTGATGGTGTTATCTATTGGCAGTCGAGGACTCGAGGAATGATCGCCTTTGATATGGCGAAAGAGAGGACGACCATTTTGTATGCATATTCAGGGGATTATTTTGGTGAGTTCAAGGGGAAAGTTTGTGCTGCTAGAATAAATGCACAGTCGTTGCATATAGAAGAGCTGATGAATTCCCACTCGAACACTATGGAAATGTTCAGCAAAGTGAAAGCATGGAACAAGAAACAGATAAACTTGAGCAATGCGTTGTTTGAAGGGCAAAGTGATGTTGGGAAGCTGGTGTTGTTGGGGGATAATGTGGCGGTGATTCGGTTTGGGCGCACACTTGTTTCCTATGACTTGAACACTAAGGATGTCATTCAGTTGTCTTCTGCTGCTGGAGCCTATACAAACATTGTACCCTATGTGAACAGCCTTGTTGAGATATAGTTTAGTTTGGTTTTTCTTTTAATAAAGGATGTATGCAGGTTTAGGTGGTTTTTTTGAACTCAAGGGTTGTAGTGTTTGGTTCTTGGTATGAAACTGATGGCCTCAGCTTTATTGTCTTTATAACTACAAAACTCAGAATCTGGGATCTCTATGTTAATGCCTTTATTATTCTGTTCGTGACTTCGATGTCTATGTTTATCTTGCTGATTCTTTTTTATTGATTGTTCGCTTGGGTGATAAGACTTTGATCACACTTTCTCCTCTTAAACTAACATTTCTTAGTAAATAGTATGTTACGAGTGTATTTCCATTTCTAAATCACCATAAAAAATCACATGTTTAATAATAGTATTAAATGTTTTAAGGCAAGTTTAATTTTTATACAGAATTCGTGAAATCACCATAAAATTTACTTCAAACTGTATGTTCAATAATACTAAATAAATTCCAAGGCGACCCTATTCATATTTTATTGTTCCTTACTTTCGGCCGAGTGAAAGCCACATTTACCTCTTACCTTATTTTATTATAGGTTGGTTTTCATGTATTTTTTATATATATATATGACAATAATATGATGAAAGAAGAATAAATTGTGATTCAGAAAAATGTGGAATCATATCCTCTTATCTATTGGCAACGAACAAATTAATAACACTTCAACAGTCTTTTGACCACCTACTAAAGTCTAGTGATTTTTCGAGCTAAATAGTGACATCAACCAAGTAAAAAACATATTTCAACCTAAGACAGATCGTCCAGTACCAGTTTGACAGTTAGGTGTGATTTGAAATTCGATTCTTTAAACTCTGATAGGCAATTGCCGTCCATTGTATTTTGTTTATTTGTATTGTATTCAGTGAAACGTTTCCTCTGTTATATCATTAATGAGTGCTTCTAGATTAGAGTGGCTTTGGTGGATGTGCTTTTCAATATATTTGCTCTAATTTTCTGCTCCATCCGAATTATACTAGTTCAACAGAATTTAGGGCATTATATGAATAGGCTTACTCCCTAAATATACTTTGATTGCATATGTTAGATTATTAAGGTGGTCAAGTTTGATCATTAGATAAGACAAAATGAAATTTTTGAAAAGTCAAGCCAATTAGAAGTCGACACGTGGTATTTAGAGGGCAAAGAGGTGCATTTTTGTAAGTTGAAGGGGGCTCATAAGTACATTTTCGTGAGTTCAGAGGGGCGAGAGGCACACTTGAAAGTTCAGGGGAGCGAGGGACAATTTAAGACAACTTGAGGAGGGTCCCAATGCATTAAGCCTTGATTTTACCGTGCCTAGAGAAAATGGGCCGTGTTGCCCCTTGTTACATGTTTAAAGATTAAGATTCTTGAGTCTTGATCTGCATTATACTCTCTCCTTGCATTTATCTCTGGGGAGATCCATTTACTAATGACATCTCCATTTTCATGTAGGATCTTTGATCGTGTTAGATGCCCTGCGGCTTAGACAAGGTCAAACACAATGGGTTTGTGG
>CAOJBJ010574989.1:0-12656 GCA_948291685.1 Euphorbia celastroides | reverse complement strand
GCTAAGCAATTGAATTGCTTAGTGGTGTACTAAAGATGCCACCACTTTATAAAAATCATGCATTTTCGAAATGTTATGCTCACGCATACACACACACCATGCACTTTTTCAAAATCCCCTCATTTGCTTTCAAAACAAATGCATCATACATTCACACCCGAATTCATTCCCTTCGACCTCTAAACTTCAATCAACATTCATGCACCAATCAAAACACATCTTAAGCATACAAATTCAATCACTTATTAACATGCTAATGATGCATATGATCTAGCCCCAATTTGGGTCATTACAGTTTCATTCATAAACTGAAAAAGTACAACAAGAACGGCTGTTGAGAGCCGAAAGTAAAATTACAAGGCAGAGACAAGAGAAATCAATGGGGTGGAAAAGAAGGCAACACGTCGTCTGGGATCGTAGCCATGAGCGAGCTGACCTCATCCTCGTGACCCTCGTCAATAAAGCCTGAGAGCTCGGAGGTAGCCGAGGAGCCAGCGGGTTGAGTGGCTTTTCGAGCATTTTCTGCCTCTAACTCAGCCATAGCCGCCTCCAACTCGGCACCCCGAACCCGTTCATCGTCAGGCCAGATAGGTATCTCCATTCCAGGCTCGGGGTCGCTCAGCTTGGTTAGCTCATCCAAATTCGCCTCGGGGAAGAGCTCTCTTGCCTTGAACAAGAATTGGCAGCGGTACGCCATCTTGTACTCTTCCCACTCCGCCAAGGTCTTCTCCTGCTTTTTATCCACGTGATGCTTCAGGGCCTTATATTTGCTCAACCGCTGGTTATAAGCGGCCATCAATCTCCTCAGAAGAAGGCAGTAAGTTTCCCTCATAGCTTTGAAGGAAGTCATTTGCTCCTCTTGTCCCTTGGCAGCTCACTCCAGGGATCGGTCTTTCTCTGCTACACTGGTCTCCAGCTTAGTGATCCTTGCGGAGTTCTATTCTACAGCCCTCCGCAGCTCAGTGATCTCCTCATCTTTAGCCTTCAGTGCCGCACAATGCGCCTCCTCGGCCTTCGCCAGAGCTTCTTTCAGCTCGGAGGATAATCGGTCAAAAGAAGCCTTGTCCTCCTCGGACTTATTTTTAATCAGCTCGGCCTGCTCCTTCAGCTTCTTCTGCTCTCCCTCCGCTTGCGAGGCCTTAGCGGTTAAATTCTTGACCTCTTTGCGGCGCCGCTCCGCATAGTATTTGGCCTAGGAAGCATCGGAGAGGAACTAAGAAGGACCAAAAGATAAACAGGTCAAGAAAAAGATTTAATACAAGCAGGAAACAACGTGACAACAAAACATACCTTAACAGCGCTTCGTTGCATGGGCTTAAAAAGAACCTCCTCATCCAATTTGCGGTACTTGGCCTTTTCCGCTGGAAGCCGAGTGAAGTGGATGAACTCATTTTGCACTTCGGGGTGGTCCAGGGTGACCATCTCCCGAACTGTTTCACCCATAGTTGGAACAAAAGCGAGCCAGTCAGAGATCTGAGATAACAATCGTATAAAGAATTGAACCAAAGCGACTTACCTTTGGGGGATAAGCTAACTGGCGAGCCGCCTCTTCTTCCTTAGTCAACGGCGAGGGAATCAGCGCAACATCCTGTGTGGGCTCGTCCCGCCCTCGCTTAGTTGGGCTGTCATCCGAAAGGGTAGCCTCGGACGAATCCAGGGCTAAGCCTTTCCCCTTATCCGCTCAAGATCTCTTCTTCGATTTCTCGGTGTCAGAGGAAACGGGGGCCGTGCTCACTGCAGCCTTTTGAACAACAACTATTTCCCGAGCAGGGGCTCCACTCCCTCTAGAGGCAGCCTCGATCCCGGTATGAATAACATTCTGCCTGGGAATAGTCTCATCTGCCAAAGGAATGACCGGAGGAGTAGACAGAAGGTGAGGAGAAGGGTCCGTCGCTGAAGCAGGAGGTAGGATAGTTAAAGGTTCAGTCGCAGTAGCACCCTGCGAGGGCGCCTCACCAAACCCAAGCACTTGCACCGAGCTGCTCGTGCCGGCGTTTTCGCTCTGGCTGGCATCCGGGTAGCCATCAATCTCGGCCCCGAGCGAGCCGAGGTTCTCCTGCGAGTGCTCCTCAGCAGCTTTCTTTTTTCTCTCGTCTTCTATCTGCCGGCTTCGCTGTTGGATTTCTACCAAGTTATGGGCAAAAGAATTCAGTCTAGCCATACATGCACGCAGGAAAACAATAATAAGTAAAATACACAAGGATAAGTAAGCTTACAAAGTTCGGAAACAGCAATAATAACGAGCCGATCGCTTTTGGTCCGCTGGTACATAATGTGATCGTTGTACAAGTTCTGCTGGAATGAGCGGTTCCTCCGGTGTCGGAACTCCTCTATCGGGATTTAGAATATTGAGTTTCAGACCAAAAGTTTTGATGTCTTTATGAGTATACTTTATCTCACATCTTGGAATGGCAAAGGAAGGGGGTTGCACGTCGTGATATATCAGGTCCATGGCCGAATTTACAGCAATGCGGTAAGAATTGACGGAATCGAAGCTTGAAGAATTGAGGATCGATGGGATTCCCAATTCGTGGAGAAAGGACATAAAACCAAGAACGAATACAGATAGAAAATAAGAGAAGCAAGAACAAGATCTCACCGGAAGCGAAGAAGAGAACGATCAGAGTTGAGAAATTGAAAAAGTTCACCGAAAATCGCTAGGAGAGAATGGAAGCAGTTGAGAAAATGGGAAAAGAGAAGAAAATAAACCCAAAGCACGATATTTAAAGAAAAAATTCGAAGTTGAAAAGACAGCAGGACAGCTGGCGCACCACGCGCGAATGAAGATGCGAAAAGCCGCGCGCGTGTGCAACACTGCCATAACCACCGTGAGAAAAAATACTCTGCTTCGCGCGACCAGAATAATACTATGCGCCCAACCGAGCCACTAACTCTAAAGAGCTAGATTCCGAGTTGGGGAGGGATATCTTTGCGGAAGCAAAGAAATTTGCTCCACAAATTTCTTTTTCCGAACCACTAGCTCTAAAGAGCTAGGTTCTGAGCTGGGGAGGGACATCTTTGCGGAAGCAAAGAAATTTGCTCCACAAATTTACTTTTCCGAGCCACTAGCTCTAAAGAGCTAGGTTCCGAGCTGGGGAGGGACATCTTTACGGAAGCAAAGAAATTTGCTCCACAAATTTCCTTTTCCGAGCCACTAGCTCTAAAGAGCTAGGTTCCGAGCTGGGGAGGGACATCTTTACGGAAACAAAGAAATTTGCACCATAAATTTCTTTCGCCAAACTCGACCCTAAAGAGCCGAAATCTGAGCTCGAGGGGGGGGAGACATCTGATATCAATAAGAGAGATACAGCTCGGAACACACGAGCCGAGATAACATACAGCGAGCTCGGAGACAAGCACCGTGCTGAACGTACCCGAGCTCGCCCTCGAAAGACTTCTCGCCCCACTTGGGAGCACCAGCCCGATAACGACAAGGAGGTGAGCCACGGTGCAAGTACAAGTCGTGTCACCCGACAAAACTGCTATAGCAGTAGCGGGGACCAGTATTACATGTGTGACGTGGCCCGATAAACACAAGGGGAACTGTCAGACCGTGCCAAAACCCCATCATTGCCAAGTACCACGTCACACTGGTCCCCCCTGAGCCTCTCCAAACTCCCTATAAAAGGGCAGCCAATCGGGTATACAAGGTAGCTCTTCCCTCACACTTTCATTTATCATCCCCACCTTAACCCGTCACTTACTTAGGCATCGGAGAGGCCTCGCCGGTAAAACGGCCGGTCCTCTAACGGTGTGTTTTATCCTGCAGTTGATCAAAGGAGACCGGATATTGGATTCACGATATCAGATTTCAATTCAAACTGATTCGATAGTAGAAGCATTCTCTTATACAAAGGATCCAAATTTTAATAATAATTAAGAGAAAAATAGAAAAAGGGTTTAGAAGAAAATGGGAAATACCAATTAAATGAGATATAACTTTTAGTATAGTCGGTAATAAACCAAATTATCGATGTTTCTAGACACATTTATGAATATAAGTTTCGAAAAATGAGTTCCCACAGTTGCATAAGCTCTCGATAGAAAATTTAGGCCAAATGTATCGGAGGCTGTCTGAACTTGTCCAAAATTGTTCCATTGTCTCCTTCAACTTTTAAATGTATTCATGGACTTCCTCAACTTGCAAAAAATGATCAATTTGCCCCCTCAAACTTATGTAAATGTACCTGTTTGGCACCTCAATGACATGTGTCGTAAAATTGGTTGAAGAGAGAAAGTGATATATTTGAAAAACCAAATCAATCATAATCTAACACATGATGATTAGAGAACAATTAGAAAGTTAAACTGATACACTTTTTAAATTTGAAGGGAGCAATCTGGCTCGAATTCGAACGTTGTCCCTTGTGTCTATAGTCAGCCTAGCTAAGGGCATACACGTAATTACAATGTAAAAACAAAATACTTACAGAAAAACCCCTTGCATTAATACATACAACTCTACCAATTGAACTCTAATCCAATTGGTATATCCAGCAAAAAAAAAAAACTAGTGGATGGGGATGATTAGAGTTCGAACCCTGGCTCTTTCACAAAATTCTGTTTCCTAAAAAAATACATACAACTCTTAAAGATAATTAGGAATATACAAATAGATGTTGTGTTTGTTTGATGCGAAGAAGCAAAAAGTAATAAACAACTGGTTTTCCAAATGATTTCAAGTTCAACTAAAAAAAATTACTAGATTTTAAGATGCATGTTTCCTCGTGTACAGAAATTAACTTAATTAATCTAATTTCTTGAATTTTGTTTGGTACTCTGAAAAATCATCTTTACTATTTAAATTATTGTTTTCTTTTGTTGATAATATCCAAATTATTGTTATAACAGCCCATTCCTACTAAGATATATATGTTCAGTTTTAATCGTTAAGAAAACCCAATTTTTTGTCGATTGCACATTTCGTTTACCAGAGCTTAAAATAGGCTGGTAAGCTTCAACTCGTTCAAATATTTCACATTAATTTTTTCACTAGCAACACTCATGAACTTCAATCTGAGGATCTTTTCGTATCAATAAACTTCAAGGAAATGGTATTAACACATACAAAAGAAAAAGAAAATGACGAATCAAATCGAGGAACGGTTTACATTCCAGTCAAAATTTCTGTGACAAGCTTGTCTGGATAACCCAAGCATGTTTCAGGATTGGGTATTCCTTGTCTTTTAGGGCTTTAAATTCGACGGTTTACAACTCTGAGATCTTGCTGAGATGACACAAATTTGTCTAGTAAATTCTAGTGGCAGTAGAGTCGGATCACCGAATCAGCACCAGCAGTGAATAACCAGGGTTGCCTTGGATGGAATTTACAGTCCAGTACCCCTGCAAAACACCGGAGAATTTAAGGACCAAATGTGCAAGAGAATAGAGAAAAATTTGACTCGATCGATGAAGGCTCACCTCTTCCGTTAGAGCTTGAATGACCTCGAAGAATTTCGAGTGGAACGATCAGAGGGTTCTGATTAAGATCAGAATAAACCATGCCATGGAAAACATATGCAGTGCAGTCATCAGAACACGAGGCAAAAAGCGGGTAAGAACGGTGGTACGCCACATTTGTTATATCTTTTGGATGGCACCTAAAAATTTCAGAAAATAACATAAGCGAATTTCAAAAATGACATCAATTTGCCCCCTTAATGCCACGTGTCAAATTCTGGTTACTTGAAAAGTCAAAATAAACAAGAAGCTTACATGTGGCATTCAGGGGTGACTAGTACGTTTTTTGTGAATTTAAGGAGGAACCGAAACTCATTTCAAAGTTTAAGGGGGCACTAGGTGAAATGGGACAGCTTCAAGGGGCAAGTGTTGTGTTTGGCCAATAAATCAAATAGATGGAAATCAAAATCTATCGACATACTTGAGAACTTTGTAGGGCTTGGAAGAGAGGTCCATATCGAACCAACATAATTTTCCCTCTCTGCTTCCAACTATTACATTGTCACCTGCAAAAACAGCCAATCACTGTAACTCAAGAACAAGAAACACAAAAAATCATATGCTTCAATAGCTGAGAATGGGAGTTCAACCTCCTGGATGAATTGCAATTGAGGAAATCTCTCGGAGTCCAGTCTCGAGCTTCTTAATTAGCTTGTGCTTCAACAAATCATACACCCGAACATTCTTCTTTGTTGCAGCAAAGAAAACAGAGCGAGTAGGGTGAAATACACACGATACTGGGAGTCCATGGAGCTTAAATGGAAGTCTCTGAGTGAGCTTTTTTGAGAGCTGGTGTATCAGAATTGCCTTCGATTCGCGTAATTTGACGTCAAGGGAACCAAAAAGAGAAATCAAAAGGAATAAAATAAACTCCACCGCAAAAAGAAAATTCATAAAAGTAAATTCTTTTCAGAAAAAAGGATATCAGCTGGCATTAAAGTACAGCAATAGTCTCCTTTACGATGCCATTCTACTGAATATATACTCTGTAAGAAATAAATGATAAAGAAAGTGATCAGAAAGTCAAAAGTGAACAGAAACTGAACAAATCATAAAAAAATGGTTCGAATGAGTTAAAAGAAAAAAAAGAAGAGGTTACCCGAAAATGCCTTAATCTGATTCCTCCATATTTCTCATCTTTAATCCAGCTCAAACCCGCCGCTGCATTGTCTACATAAATACAATAAAATAAGTGAAAATCGCAAAAAGTATTCATTTTCATCGATCGCTCACTTACAAGAAATACCTGAGGCTATAGGCGTCTCAACATGAAATAGCTCCTTCACTTTCTTTTGAGCCTCGCCACCACCCAATCCAGTGTTCAAAAGAAACAGATCTAGCCCTCTGCATAACACATCGTTTTCAAGCAATTGTTGTAATGACAAGAATACTAATAAGAGCAAAAAATGATAAATCACCGTACACTGTGATTGCCAAGATGGGAAGTTCAGGCAAAGGATTCCATGAAACACAACTAACACCTTCATCAAACTCCCAGATTTTAAGACATCTACCGGTATCAATTACCCATATGCGTACGGTTCCATCAGAAGAACCTATGCAGAGAAACAGATCATCAGGTACAAACCTAAAGGATTTCTTACAGAAATGTGATAAAGGCTATGGAAAAGTAAAGAACTCCAAACCTGATGCTATATACTGCCCAGAAGCTTCAGCAGAAATTGACATGACAGCGTCTTTATGACCTTTATACTCAAGATAGCACGTTGACGGATAAGGCTTAAGATCTTTTCTACTTGGTAGTTTAGGTTTCAAAGATTCAGGATCAATATTAATCTGAAGGAAGATAGGAAGAAAATAACTTATTCCTATATAATGGACAAGCCAAAAATATAGTCTCAATGGATATCTGCTGACTTACACGTTTCTTGCGAACTCTAGGACACAAGTACAAGTCCAAACAGCGTTCAAACGATTCCTTAACAGCATTTTCATATGCTGGTATGCTTCTCAGAGATGTGAACCTAAGAACAGTAAATTTTCATATACCCCAAATGTTCAACAACAAAACAGGCAGTTAAATGCATATTATTGACACGGATTCTTACTCACCGTTTCGGTATAAATTGAGGACGATCTTCCTCATCCATCAGCTGATATGAATTGATCTCTTCTTGTGTCGGGATGTATTCGATAGATGGGTTGTATGACTCTTCATGGCCTGAGACAAATTCAATTTAAGATCTCCGACCAAGCAAAACAGTGGACTTATATACCTATGAAAAGGAACACATTTCTACCAGGCAATTTGGGCTTTGGCGCATGAATGTATGATAAATGGCTAGTCTTTTCTGCTGAAACTGAATCATCGCCCCAAAGCAAGTGGAAACGTGGTTCTTCTTTTGGCTTATCAAACTTTATCAAGCCCTTGCGAATTGCTCGAACATACTTAACAACCTATACAAAGGAGATGACGTAGAAAACAAACAGTAACCAGAAAAAAAGTGATCAGAAAACAGATTTGGCAAACTCCAAATTGTGCACAACAAACACGGCAAGATTTGGGTTTGAATTTGACTTACCATTTTAGCTTCCCATTTTGATGGAGTAAATCGCCTCTTTGGCTCAGGAGCATTCGATAGTGGATGCTTACCATCCCACTTAAACCAATCAACGTAGGTCTGATAGAATAAATAAATAGCTTAGTGAGTATCAACACTTAAAATATGTGGTGGTGATCAAGAGAAAGACAGAGAAATGCATACAGGATAGGGATCAAAGTCAACATGTGGAGCCTTTCCTTTGACCAAATTACTAATAACTTTAATTTCATCTTTAGTCAGTTCTATCATCTCTTGATTGTATTCATCCCAAATTTTGCGCCTGCAATGACAAGATTGATCATAAAAAATGCAAATGGATACTTCAAATTTTCATTCAAAGAGTTGCAAAGATTGTATCCACATAAGTTAGCAATTATGTATTCGTAGCAACCAAAATCAGGCTAAAAGTGATAAATACGGTCACATCATTATCCAAATAAAATTTTTAAGGAACTCATTTCTTGTGTATCTGGTTAGCAGTTCACAGATATTGGCACGGTCCAACAAGAGCAGAACCAGAAAACATAAAGCAAAAGTTCGAGTTCGAAAATATGTAAAATTGGGAGGGAAGAGCACAGAGAATACAAAAATTTGAGGGTTCTACACCTCCCAGCATGATCAACAAGTTAGTTCTGTTCTTAATTATGCTTATTGCAGAGCCATGATAAGTCAGCAGCTATCATAGTACTCACCAATTTTCTGAGTCATCAGCACTCTCAAGAAAAGAGGCTAGTTTATCTTGCCTCTCTTTCTTTGTCAGCTTTTTCCCTTTAATGTCATATCCAATGTGTTTTTCATCCTCATACCACTTCAAGGGAACATCTCCAACTGTATTTCGAGGTGCCACCTAGTGCAGCAAAAACCATAATTCATATACAAATAAGTAAAAGTTCCGGTAACGATATTAATTATATTTATTTCAAAAGCAAGTTAGAAGATAATTAAATTTTAAAAAGGGAGACAGCAGCGTACTTCATCCTCTGAGGAATCACTTTCTTCAGCTACTTGATCAGATTCTAACCCGCCACTTTGATCTTCCTCATCCGAGCCATAACTATTGTCTGCATCGGAAGAACCCTGCAAAAGATTACCATTACATATCAGGGCACCAAGGCAGGATTCTACACCTCAATGCTATGCAATATATAAATGCAAGGCAAAAAGGATTAATTTCCTCCAAATGATTGCCAAGATGAGAGAAATTATCACAAAGAGCTACTTTAATATAGCTGAAACGTCTGGCATTAGGAAATTAACATGTACCTCATTTCCAGAGGAGCTTTCTCCAGCCTCCGATTCTCCAGACGAGCTCCCTCCAAACTCCGACTCTCCAGACGATTCAAAATACTCACTATCATCCTCAGAATCAGAGTGTTCCTATTATCACACGTATCACTCATTTCAAGTTTTCAACTAGCAAAGCTAAATCATTACTAGTGCAGCCACAAATTCTATTACCTAGATATATACTCAACAAACAAATATAAAACAAAATAAGAGCAAGACATACACTAACAGCAGCTGCAAGTTTCTGTTTCTCACCCATCGGCAGATTGAAGATGCAGAATTACATATAAATTACAGGTAGCCAAGCTGAAATCAAAGGAAAAAGTTCGTCAATTGGAACGAATTGCCGATTATTTATTCCAAAATTGATGAAGTTGGGAGAATCAACCAAATAAAGAGTAAGCTCAGAACAATAAATGAGGAGTTACCGGCGTTTCAGAGAGGCGGAGATTAACGGCGGAGCACGGCGGCGACGGTGGAGAAGAATCGGCTCAGAATTTGAGCAGGAGCGGTCTAAGATTTAGGGTTTATCAGTTTTGAATTATTGTTATTATAACCTGAAATACATTTGGCCCATCAAAATACAAGCCCGAATATTGCGGGCTCGAATTTGACACAAGTAAAAACTACGTCGTTTGAATTTGGCTTATAATAACAAGAAAAACATTTTGTGATTATATACACTTTTATTTTCAATATTTTGATTCCTATGTGTATATATACACACATCTTTTTATGCAATGTTATATTCGTATATATTGTTAGCTGTTGTATATATTTATGTTGGAATATATCATACATCAATATTTTTCTGATGTCAATTGGTTCTCCCCTTACAAAAAAATCTAAACTCAAATATTAGCACACACATTGTTAGTTAATTAATAGAAAAAATTAGTCGTTGATTAGTAGGACAAATAGTTCTTGATACTGATACGATATTTTTTTAAAAAAAAATATTATTTATCTGCATCTTACATAATATTTTTTATTTTCACTATGCTGCACGATAGAAAATATAATGTGCCACAAGTTCGAATTTCCATGAAATCGAAAAAATACGGCCACAATATTTTGTTATTATCAAGTAAAATGTCATGTCTAGATATATCAAATAGAGACGATGGCAAGTCATGAAAATAATATTTCTGAGACAATTATACCTCCATTTTTATTTATTTGGCTTCTTAGTGGTTAACATGAAGCTTGTGAATTTTAGAGGTCCCAGGTTCGAATCACATGTGAGGTAGGGTGTAGATTTTCTTTTCTATTTAATGTAAGTCCATATGAGGCAATTTAAAAAAAAAATTATTTGGCTTCTTACATGTATAATTATGGGGGCATATATACTAATTTACCTTTGTTATTTTAATAAATACTTTTGACTGTTGAAAAAAGAATAACATTAATTGAGCGTGTATTAAAAAAAATAAGGGAAAACATGCTTTAAAATATAAGATTGACAACTATTTGGAGATTTAAGAAATGGACTAAAATATTTATTATAAAAAAACAGAGGGAGTGACTTCTTAACAGTTCAACAGAAAGAGGCTGTAAGACCGTTTAATGCCATCTTGGGATTGTTTTCCCCACTGCTTTCACTAAAAGCTCTGTTTTGAAGTTTTTCCTAAAAGCAGTGAATTATAGTTTGTAAAAACAGTTTTGAAAGTTCTCATTTTATTATTATGAAGGACCAGAATGAAATGTCAAAATCCAAAATATGATATTAAATGAAAAGTTTGTACAACCAACTTTTAAGAAATTAGTTCCAATCAACTTCATGACTTATAACAAATGAAAAAAGATACAACAATGTACTTTGAAACGATTTCATTAACATAAATGTTACTTATTCGACTATAACTAGAAAGACAAGAGTCAATGGCTTCTATTATTTGATTTTAGAAAGGTAACTTCCATTATTAATTTGATTTTGAGGACGATATCAAATTCACAAAGCAAGGTCCTCAATTAATTGAATAAAACATAACAAAAACGTTTATTACCAAATATTTATCAACAAGACAATTATTACCAAATGTAGAGCTTGCATACACAATGCAAAAACGTCCAAATAATTACATAAGTGAATGCAAAACAATATTTTCTACAACTGGAAAAAATTTCCACTGATAGAGCAACATTATTTTTGTGTTAGTATATGAATTTTAGAATATAATAGAAGTGTTTATAATTTAGTTAAATGCAAAATGTGGTCGATTTTCGAAGGCAAAAGCGTATTGGAAGGATCTTTGTTACTAACTCAGATTCTTTAGAAACCGAGCCGTACATCCCTAATAGTTGATTTGGATGATCAAAGATCGAACCTTAACTTCTACAAAAATTTCATTCTCTCTTAAAAAGTAAAAAAACCTCAAATTCCTACCAACAACAAGGCGATTCAAGACTCTTCAAAATCATTATTTAGCATCTTACATACAATCAACCGATAGAGTTTAGTATTAGAAGGTTGAATTTCGGCATACAACTTATACGCTTCATGTAGGTCGCATCTATCCATACCGGTGGAAGAGAGAGAACAATAACAAATTAAAGACACACTATAATTTTATTACGTTCGGGAACAATGAAACATTCTCTCAGGTTTACTGCACCCACTCATAAAAGAAAGGAAAAAGAAAAAAAGCACACCCATCCATTACATATAAGGGAATTTATTTGTTGAATTCACTCTTTAATAAGAAAAAAAACACCCGTTCTATCGAGCCCCGTGTATTAGGGGCCTGCTTATTTATGTTTAGATAACGATCCCGAGCAAGTACTTAGATGACAAATCTCAGATGCGGAAGTGTTCGAGTGAAGATATGCCATTAAGTCCTTTAGTAGTGTAGTGTTCGGTATATTCCTTGATTGTGGTTTCTCGGTACCTAGGCGGCTCGTCTTTGGATAATAGTTCCTTTATAGGTCCGAACTTCCTTTGAATCGGTGTAAAATTAGAACTATAAAAGAGTGCTGCAGAGATTCTTGGTCCGATACGTTTTGGCATCACCCTATGCTCCACGCTGATGAACTTATCATTCTGCAAAAAAAATAAAAATAAAAATAAAAAACAGGTACACACGTGAGGATATATGAATGTTCCCTTGATGGGCTCTGAGTAGAAGTGTAAAACTAACACTAGCAGTCGCACAACTAAGACAGTGTACCTATCGTTGACAAGTTATAGTTCTGGTTTTGTCCAGGTTATCGATCCTCAGGAAAAGTAACAAACTACCCAGCTACTCGGGATCTTTCTATGTTTGAACTGATACAAAAAGGGTTTGAAGTCTAATCTATTCCTAAACTAACCTAATCTAATGATCAATCAATCAATTATTCTGTTAT
>CAOJBJ010574775.1:0-11018 GCA_948291685.1 Euphorbia celastroides | reverse complement strand
CTATTAATTTTGCTAACTTGGCTTGGAATTTTGATGTGAAAGAAACAACAATTGCAAATTGTTTTCGGCATTGCAAGATTCGGTCGGGAGAAAACAATGTTCCCGAACCACAAGTTTGTGAATTAGATGAAGCTGTCAAAGAATTAAATGATGTCATCTCCAATTTGAGGTATAGAAATGTGATGGATATTGAACATCTTCTGAATTATCCTAACGAAAATGATGTAGTTATGGAATCGCCTATAGAGGAATAAATCATTCAATCAGTATTGAATAACGATGATGATAATGATATTGAATAAGATGATAGTAACATTGTTCCGCATGTATCGGCAAAGGAGGCATTTCAAGTGATGACTACATTATCAAACTATTTGGTACAACAAGAACAAAATATTCCAGAAATCGTGTTCGCTTTTCAAAAAGTTAAGGATCAGATTACCTTTAGTTTGGTGAAAAGAAAAAACAAGCAACTATAGATTCATATTTTCAGAAGAAGTAACTACTTATCTTGTATTATTAGTGTGGAAATACATATATAAGTTATGAATATATTATAATATTATTACTTTATATTTTTGTTGGGCCTTTAATACTTTAATTTTATTTATTATATAATGCATTTATCAAGATATATATTTAATATAACTGGGCCAAGTCGGGATCAGAGAAAAATATTAATTTAACGATAATATTACTTTATTCAATATTACTTTATCGATGTTCTACTGTAATAACACTATAAATTGTAGTTTTCTTTTACTAGTTAGAAAACTAGATAAAATTTGACAGATCAAATACATACAAACCTCTCGAAATGTTATGTTGCTTTCTTGAAAGGCAAGTGAGAAAATTTTCGAAGAAAGCCAATAAAAAGCAATCTTTGAAAGTAAAATAACTGAAATCTGAACATGAAGATGGAATTCTGTGAGAAAACCTACAAAATAATAACCGTTTAGATTGCGTCAGGCCGGACTGTTTGGCATAGTTGCTTCGATATTTAAGTTGGTACGTACGATAGAGCAGTGTATACTATTTATACAGATTGTGTTCGACTTGGAAATCGGGCAACAAAAGGTTAGAATACAAAAAAGGGACTAAAAGAACTGCATTGAGACAAGGAAACTAATCAACTCTAAGGAGCGAGAAACTTAAAGTAACCTTCAAACCTCTATCAACTGGTTATCCGAAAAGCTAGTCAAATTGACACAACCTTAAAAGCATCAAGAACTTAGTTATCATTTTAACTAGAAAGACAAAACTACAATCCACAATAATCCAGCTCAAATTTCCTTGGATTACAAGTTATCATCTTACATTACAACCTAATAATAAGAGCAAATTACACTAAATAAAAAGTAACTAACACCACATTATTCAACTATTAGCAAAAAGGTCGACCATATCGAAAGAAATGCTAGTAATCTTCTCAACCCTATATATCTGCACATCCTTTATCGCCCCAATATCCTTGAAAAGTTCTATTAATTTATTGATAGAGTCAACCGCAATGTCAAGATACTCCATGCATTGCTTGAGATGGTTTGACATGTTTGGCTCGGTGGCTTTTTTAAAAGAAAGGAATGGTATACCATATAGAGGTAGATGAAGAGAATTCTGCCAAATTCAAATAGTCAGAGATTTGCTAGGATTGGTTTCTTTATTCGAGAATAATTCTGATTTTCCAATTGGTTTTAATACCATGTCCTAATTTTTTTGTGTTCATTTATGAATTCAGCCTATAAAACTCTAAGAAGAATTAACACCACAAACAAATTCAAAATGGAATTTCAAAACAACGACAAACAATTCTTCTCATATCTTTCCTCACAATTTCACTCTCTACTCTCAAACCTGCCTGGTCCGATGACTTCATCAAGAAAAGCTGCAAAGCATCAATTTATCTCGATCTTTGCTACGCTTCCCTCTCCCAGTTTGCAAGTCAAGTCAAGAACAGTTCTGAAAAACTCAGCACTCGTGTCAATGATCTTTTCCCTTTCAAAAGTTCCGCTCACGTCCAAGAGCTATCTCGAAAAGCAAAGGAACCATTTTTATTTTGACACTTCAATGGACGCTATCAAGGAATCAATAGACCAGTTCAAGGATATTAGGGCACCCTGGGCAAAATTATATGAGCGGGGCATTAGGTGCTGAGGACACGTGTGAGGACATTATGGAGGAAACTCCTGATGGATCGGAGAAGAACAATCAGACAGATGGGGTTGAAAACATCACTTACATTTCCTTAGAGATGTTCCATCTTTTTGCTAAAGGTTGAATAAAGTGGTGTTAATTTCTTTTTTGTTAAGTAAGATTTGTTCTTTCCTAATATACACAAAAACTCCTAAAGCATTACGTTTCTGTGTTTCGAATCCGTTTCAGTAACAGAAAACTCTGCAAAACGTTTCGGGACAATTTTTGTAACTAGAAAAAGTTGGAAACTCGTTTTTTCAAAATTCGAAAACCAATTCCCATAAATTTTCTTCAACAACAAACTCGATTCCATTAAAATGCAAACTTTTTTATCGAAACAAACAAAGTCAAAACCTTCTAATATTTTAGTATTAACAAAATCGCTCTTAGAAATTCCCCCTGAATTCTATCAAGTGTTTCTCTTTATTTATTACTTTACTATTTAATCTAAGAAATAAATTTATATATGTGAGAATTTATATGTTTTATATTTATAAATATGTCTCTAAATTTTTATTAAGCTTGATGTATCATTAGATCCATGTTCTATTCCCACACCTTTTTGTTGGACCTTGCAGGTCCCTCATCTCATAAAAAAATGAACCTAATAAGTTCCTAACGTGGCATATTCGCCTGAAAAGGGAGAGTGGTTGACTTCTCACTTTCCTCCTTACCGCCGGCAATATTTCCGATAATTTTCCTAGCGTCGTTGCGACGACCTTTTTTGACTGGCTTTCTCACTGGGATCCCAAAATTAGCATCTCATATCCTTCGATTCAGAATTGAAAATCAAAGAAATTACATCCTGAATACGATTCAAAATTGAAAATCTTCCACTCAATTTATCATACACTATCCAAATTGAAACAAAAAGTAAACCCTCGACCAAACTGGCTATTAACAGTAACCATGAAAAGGCTAGAACACACACAACAAATGCAAAAACCAGAACAAAGAGCCACATTTTTAGTAAACCATAACAAACATAACACAAAACAACAAATCATTACCAAAGAACAAGAGAACCCAATTCAAACAGAGAGGGAAGAAATAGGAAATAAAATCGACAGTTTTTGAGAGAAGGAGAGGAGAGATCAGTGACAGTTAGACCTCCCGAGCCCGACTATATGGGCCGGGTTTGAGTAACCATTTTCTTCTAAAGCCCGAACCCGTGAAAGCCCGAAGTTTTATGGGCCGGACTTGGTTTTTATATAAATTCCGGAACCCAGCCTGATGAATTAAAATTATATCACATACTAATTAACATAATTGAACTTTAAACTTTTACCTGAAAATGCCATATACTTTACCCTCGGGCTAATGGCTTATCAAAGCACATAATCTGACGCTGTTTCTTGTTATTAATTTTTTTGGCTTGAGTAAGATAATATTTTGGAAAATTTAGGTGATGAAGATGTGAAGGCTAATATTAGCATGTATTTTTATTGGGAGAGTTTTTAAGGGTTTAATTATAGTAGAGGTTCCTCACCACCCTTTCAAATGTTAAGTTCTGAACTTAATATGTTAATGTATAAAGCACGAAGTACGAAGAAACTATAAATTAAGAAATATACAAACCTTGCCTAAAAAATTCTATCACTGCTACACATGACACCATTTGTAATTCTAACAACACGAATATAAGAGACATGTTTTGTTCGGAGTAGACTACTGCCCATTATTTAAATGTCAATGCTCGTGTTGATGTCGCATTTCTCTATTTTCGGGCTTATATATGTATAATTCCTCCAAACTAAAAGCTTATCAAGCTGACTCGGCAAAACCCAATCGGAGATCGTCAAAGTCGAATTTGGTGTGGTATGCTCTTATAAACATATCTCCGAGAATCCTGAAAAGTTCATTAAATTTTTTATTATCATCAATTAATCAATTAAAAAATATACACAGGAACAAAAAAGTGTAAATTATTATATTTATGGATAATATTAATTTAATTGTATACCATTTGGGATCTCCTAGATGTGTTACAACAAAGTTTACGAATCCACTTGAACAAACACCAGCTACACTTTTTCCCACTTCAAACATGTACTGCAAATGGTTTTTATATTGATTATAAATAAATAACCAAATAAAACAATAAAATACTCAAAAGTAAAAAAATATCGACAATTTTACGGTATATAGTTTTTTACTTTCATCTTTTTCCCTGGTCCATTGGGAATTTTTAATGCTCGAATGGATTATATTGACAAATAAATAGTAGCAATATGTACCTGATATGGTGTGAGAGTTAAAGGTTTATCTCGTACAACGAATGTGACATTTGGCATGATTGGGAGTGTATCACAAGTGACAACTGAGTGTCCTCTAGGGCTTCTCAAATCCACGCATAACTGCGAATTATTGATGTTTCAATCAAAATTTAACATGTAGGGTACTGAATTTAACATAATCTCGAATTTTAAAAAGTTTAGTTACATTCTTTAGATGTTTGAATGCATGCTTTTTTGTTTGCCTTTCTTCAAGTATAATTTGAAATCCGGACACTATCATTTCGCAGGCGATGCATTTAATATCGACCTTGGAGGACAGTTCATCATCGACTGTTGCGTTATTCTTAATGCTATATATAGTTACAACAATGTGGCATATTAGGTATATTTTTCAAAAAAAAAATCTCTATAGTTTATTTTTACCAAAGTTTCAGTTTAATAGCCAATTAATCACTCGTACCGTTGAAGCGGCTTATCACATAGATCTAGATTCGAGCATATTTTGTGTGGTTGTATAGTCTAAAAAAACACGGCAAAGTTAATAACATATAAGTACTAGTGAAAAAGATTAGACTATTGTTCCTAGTCTTAAAAAATTATTTTATCTAATTTCCAGTAAAAACATGTTTTCACATACTTTTTAGAAAATAAGAGAAAAATAATGACAACTAAAATATCGCCTAATGAAACGACATAGTCTCACCATTGTTACCAAAAGGTCCCAAATTGTATCTCCATAGTCGGAAATCACTTTCTTGCATTTAAAAGATGAGATACCTTCGACTCCAATGTATCTATTGATTTCACCCACAACACCCTAAACCGAAAAAGCCGAAACCATTAATTTTTATATAAGTACTTTGCTTTAATCCCGAGTATAAAATATTTACCGATGGACCTGCAATAAGGGCAGTTCCGGTGTCTACAATCGTTGCACAACCACTTCCACATCTCCCTAAAAAAAATATTTAAAAAAATTGTCACACATAGTAAATATGAAATATTTATTGTTTATTGATCGTAAAATCAAAAGTGAACATTACCTAGTGGTTGCTCCTCGATCACAATGTCGTCCACATTAAACTGAATTTATAAAAGAAACATCAGAAGTCAACTTTACACTTTTGGTTTACAACACAAAACCAACATTTTTTGAACAGTCTTAGTCCATGTAACAAATCATACTAACAAATCGTTCGAGTTTTTGTTTTTGTGAGAAAAATTTTGAACAATACGAGCAAAAGCGAATGTTTCGATTACCTGCCAATAGCGTTTTTTCGTAATTGGAACTTTTAGATGTTTTCCTCTATAGTGTTTTTTATCAACACCACCAAAAACAATTTCTCCACCTATCTCTGGATCTTGACTCAGCCAAATTGAGAAAACTTTCTTGTCTATAAGATCTTGATCCAGCATATTGTACCTGAATTTTTCGTCCCGAGTGAATTTTCCGTGATCCTGATTTAAATGAAAACGACCGTTGAAAAAGAACAAAGTTATACCAAACGGGAAGAGCTTGCTGTGCAGAGATTTCTTGAAACCCAAGTCCGAGCATTCCATCGAATTTCATTGCGAGAAATTCGTTGCCTAGTTTTGTTGCTTCGATAAAAATCCTGCAATTGAAAAATTTATGTTCTTAAATTGGTAAGAAGTTTTTTTTTATGTGACGAATCGTGTTATGAATAAGAAAAATAGTTGACTAGAGCTTCACTTTGGCTACAGTCCATTTTTGCTCGAGTTACTATTCAATTAAATGGTTAAGAATAAAAAAATTAACCATAGATAAGCAAGAAATTCCTTGGTTTTTAACGAGAAGATTTCCAATTTCAACATTTTCTTGACTGAAAAAACCTGAAACTGTTCTCCATCCATTTGTAATTGCGGCTAGTTCCTGAATCAAAATATTTTTAATCTAAATCAAACTATAAAGAAAAAAAAATTATAAATTCATATTATTTCGACATATATGTGACAAATTATCGGAGATAAAAAATTTTACATGGGTCAAAAACTAAATGGAATACATTACTAGAGACAACGGATTTTAATCCACGTAAAGAACTACCGAGACAACATAATTACCGTTCCTTTAATATGTTCTCGACTTTTCCGAATCATATCTAGAACGAAAATAACATGGAATCTGCAAATAAGAAAATATTACAATTATATTACCGGTAAAAATTTTGTGCATCAATGTATTCCGATAATATCTAATCGGGTTTGGTTACTTACAGAAAAGAAGCACTTTGTCGATGGGACCCAGAGATTAGAACTCCCAGTATCGAATGCGACGGTAAATATTTGTGGGGGAGTACCTATTCGAATTTCTCCATAATATTGAGAATTCAAGAAACTATCGAGTGGTATGGTTTCTTTATCCGAACTATGAAGCCTAATGTTAGAAGCAGCACTCGATCTTTCTTTTTCGGTCAATATTACATTGGTAATTTGATCTAGAGGACGTTTTTTCAGACTTATTCTCACAAGTTTTGCATTAGAGATTATAGGAAGGAGAAAACATGTCAAAGCCAATAAACAACAAGCAAATTTGTGATTTTCTTTCCCCATTTTAGATCAATATCCTGCAAGAAAAAATATATAACATGTTAAAAGGACATCCAAATAAATTCACATAAACAAACATCGTTCGAAAGTTTCAGCCAAATCACTTCAAAAAGATATGTTATCCAGTTTTCGACTGTGATTTAGATCTTGACCATTTACGCTAATACGAGTTCTTTTGAAAATACAACATTGATGGGAAGTTAAAAGGTCCAAATTATAACTAAACTTATTTAAATTGTTGTAAGTACCTATACTAAAATCTGATTTTTGGAATAAAAACTTGTAATCAAATTGTTGATAAGAAAATGAAAATAGTCAATTGAAATGGAAACATAAAAACTCACCTTTGAGAGGGAAAATGGAGAGATGACACAGAGAGATAGAGATGAAGATGAGAGAGACAATCTAATAATTTGTTTGAAAATTTATAAGCAACATTATTTAGTAATTGATCAATAATAAAGTATAAACGAAAAAGTAAAGAAAAGAAAGTTTACAACAATTTTCAGGATTATTCTACAAATAAATAGATAAATTAATGTAGTCAGCATCGTTTGCTGATGTGTTTGTCGTTTAACGTTATTGATGGACTTTTTTTTATTGTTACAGGTAACATTATATATTTTAAGCAGAAAAGACCAATTATTAAATATCGTATTCAGTTATCTTTTTTTTTATGAAGTATTCAGTTATCTTAAGCTATTGTTTAAAGTTAATAAGCCAGAAAACGGTTGTAAAAGTCTCGAAACAAATACTTACAACACGATAAATATAGTTGAACTATATACTTTTTATCGCTTCTTTTTGCATGCATTATTACATTACTTTTCTTACTTTTGTTCATTATTCATGTATGCGTGAATAATTGATTATAACTTTAAGTAGTTTTAGTTTATCTGTGTTTAATTTGACTAAGGTTAACTTATTACCAAGAATGAACTAATCTCGTAATCAATGACGGAGTCAGCTTGGGACTTGGGGGACAAAAATTCATGGGTTTGGAACAAAAACAGCAAAAACATGCAGTTTGAGGGGTTTGAATCCTAGTTACAAGGAAAATTTGTCCCTCCTTTACCAACTCAGTCACAATTTATTATTAATATAAATCAAATTTTATATATAATATAATAATCTAAACGGTTTGGGGGGACAAAATACCGGAATTGCTAAGGTCACCGGCGGTTCGGGGGGACAACTGCCCCCGCCGGCCCCCCCTCCCTCCGTCCCTGCTCGTAATTTTCATTGCGATTTTAAGGATCAACAAAGTTAGTACAACTTGTAGTGGTAGAGCCAAAATTTCATTTTAGGGGAGCAAATTTTTATTTTTCTGTCTATAAATGCTTCGATACAACTTATCAATAAATGCATTTTAAAATGAAAGCATTGAGAGATTTATTAAACAAACTAGAAATAACATAATTAAATATAATTTATTCATGTTGGTCTACGTAATATACGAATACTGTAAAATAACTTTGTTCTCAATAACTGCAAATGTATCTCTCTGACAAAGATGTCAAACAATCATCCATAACTCATTTTGTTTCTTAAA
This sequence comes from Euphorbia celastroides, assembly GCA_948291685.1. NCBI lineage: Eukaryota > Viridiplantae > Streptophyta > Magnoliopsida > Malpighiales > Euphorbiaceae > Euphorbia > Euphorbia celastroides. The sequence continues at coordinate 2,468 of CAOJBJ010574775.1, read as the reverse complement.
TTAATCTTCACATATCTTAACATTTTAATATTAACATAACCAATACAACGTCGTTTTAGCCATTATTATTTCAAAGGCTAAAACGACGTCGTTTCAGCATAATAAGGGAGAGAAGAAAGAGACCGGCCATTTTAGGGAGATGGGAGAACGCCGGCGATTTTTCGGCGGCTGCGATCAGTAATCGGAGTGAGGCGGAATAAGCGGCGGTTATCAATTTCCGGCCACTCCGCCACTGTCTACAACAATGGCACAACTCACCGGAAAGGCAGAGTCTTCGCAGGTTAGTGTAATCCGTCATTAACTTCTTTTCCCCAAAACAATCATTTTGTTAATTTTGCAATTAAACGAGCATTAAGATTTAAGACTGAAAAAATGGATTCTTTTCATTCTCCCTTATCTTGGCCCACCTTATCTGCAATCTCCCATCTCAAATTTCACTAAAATGAACATTTTTCCTACACTTTCTTCACTTCATTCAACAGCTCAGAAACCCCCTAAATTATGTATTCTGCAACTCCAACAACAAATCCCCCTTATCTTCATTCAACATCACAAAATTCACCCAATTTCAAGCTTACCCAGAAATCAATTCTCGATCTTTTGAACTCCAAATGCACCAATTCACTCCAAAACCTCAAGCAAATCCACGCTCTGATTCTCCGGACCGGCCATTTCGAAGACCCATTTGTGTCCGGTGTTTTACTCAAACGCTACGCAAATCCCCAATTCAGGAATCTGGATTTGGCTTTTGCTGTTTTCGATTGTGTCCCTAACCCGAATGTGTTTGTTTACAATGTTCTGATCAAGGCTTGTTTGGACAATAATGAGCCTTTTGATGCAGTGATGTGTTATAGCAGGATGATGGAGGCGAATTTGAAGCCGAACAAGTTCACTTTTCCACCATTGATGAAAGCTTGCGGTGCTTTGGAAGGTGTGAAAGAGGGGGCTCAAGTTCATTGCCATGTGATGAAGCTTGGGCTCAATGGAGATGGGCATATTCGGAGCTCCGGGATTCAAATGTATGCTGGTTTCCGGTGTATGGATTCGGCTAGGAAAATGCTCGAAATCGAGGATGGGAAATCGGATGTTGTTTGTTACAATGCAGCCATTGATGGGTATTTTAAATGTGGTGATGGCAGTTCGGCTAGGGAGTTGTTTGAGAGAATGGTGGATAGAAGTGTTGGATCTTGGAATGTTATGGTTTCCGGTTTGGCGAAGTTGGGGATGGTTAGGCAAGCTCGGGAGGTGTTCGATGAAATGCCTGAAAGGGATGATATATCTTGGAGTGCTATGATTGATGGGTACATTCAAGCCGGGTTTTATAAGGAGGCGTTGGAGGTTTTTGAGTTGATGCAAAAGGGGGGAATTCGCCCGAAAAAGTATGCTTTATCAAGTGTTTTAGCGGCTTGTGCTAATGTCGGGGCTCTTGATCAAGGGCGATGGATTCACGCGTATATAAAGAAGAACCCGATATCTTTGGATCCGGTTTTAGGCACCGCTTTGATAGATATGTATGCCAAATGTGGGCAGCTCAAAATGGCGTGGGACGTTTTCGAGTCATTGAAAAACAAACAAGTCTTCACTTGGAATGCTATGATTTGTGGTTTGGCAATGCACGGGATGGCAGAGGACGCGATTCAACTCTTCACAAAAATGCAAAAGGAGAAGCTAAAACCGAACGGTATTACCTTTGTAGGGATCTTGAATGCTTGTGCACATAACGGGATGGTAGACGAGGGGCTAAAAATACTCGACTCGATGAAAAGGGTTTACGGGGTTGAACCCGAGATGGAGCATTACGGGTGCGTGGTTGACCTCTTGGGAAGGTCGGGTTTGTTGGTCGAGGCGGAGGAGTTCATACGATCAATGCCGGTCGAACCGACTGGTCCAGTCTGGGGGGCCCTACTAGGCGCTTGTAGGGTCCACGGGGATCCCGAGCTAGGCGAGAAAGTCGGGAAAATCCTCCTCGAATTGGAGCCACAAAATAGTGGGAGATATGCGTTGTTGTCCAACATCTATGCAAAGGCGGGTCGATGGGATGACATGGCGGAGGTTAGGAGACTAATGAAGGAGAGAGGGGTCAAGACAACGACCGGGACTAGCATGATCGATCTAGGTGGCGTTGTGCACGAGTTCAAAATGGGGGACGGGTCCCACCCGCAGATGAGATGGGTCTACCAAATGTTGGAGAGCATAATCGAACGGCTCGAAGTGGAGGGGTATTCGCCGAATACATCTCAAGTTTTGTTTGATATCGAAGAGGAGGAGAAGGAAACCGCGCTCTATTACCACAGCGAGAAGCTTGCAATAGCGTTCGGGTTGATCAATACCGAACCGGGGATGACTATTCGGGTTGTGAAGAACTTGAGGATGTGTGAGGATTGCCATGTGGCGGTGAAATTGATATCAAAAGTGTATAATAGAGAGATCATAGTGAGGGACCGGGCTAGGTATCATCACTTTAAGAA
>CAOJBJ010574265.1:0-10227 GCA_948291685.1 Euphorbia celastroides | reverse complement strand
CCGCGCCCCTGTAACACCAATAATCTTACCCATTGTTCATAAAGGTTTTGAAGAGGTAATTCATTCATTCTTGATGTCTATAACTCTATACTATAAAACCTGTCAAAGGATTATTTTAGGCTATTATCTTTCGCATGAATGTAGCTACTTGCAATTGAACTATAAAGATGCGCCAAATAGTTTATGGGAGTCAACATTGTTCCCTTCCTATATTATCTTTAATATTCATGTGCAGCGTACCGCTAAGTGCTTGCTTGAAATTCTCCACTTCATTGTTTCATCCATACTCTGAACAATGATTTTGTATGACATCACCAAACATGTGTAAGAATAGGTGCTTGCTTGGACAAAATAAAGCAAATTAGGTATGCCTTTGCTTAGATTTCTGACAACTAAAGTAGGAATTCTTGTACTTTTGATGTCATTCTCTATCTTTAGTAGAATTGATTAGGCTTTCAGCCTTTAACTGGACACTATTGTGGTTTGGTTAGAGTTATGTTACTTGGTTACTGCGATAGCAGTGACAAAAAATTGCTTGATTTTGGCTCAATGATTAAGATCATAAGTTCCCCTAGAATGTATCACATAAGATTTTTGAAATGTTTTCTATGAACAAATGTTTCAAGTATGTTTGGGAATGCTGTATCAACCACTGTCCCCAGAAGTTTCTCTCACAAACTTTTTCGTAGAGCAATAGATTTTGGCCTTAGACAACACAAAGTGTGAGCAAATTCAGTTCAACCGGACCGAACCACACCTCATTAGTTCAACCAAAAAACCAAATTTGCATTATAAGTTTTACCAAACCGAACAAAAATTATAATAGAATCCGAATCAAACCTAATTGCAGTCGATTTTTATAATTAATTTATAATGAAAATTCGATATTTTGTAAAACTATAATCAAATTCAGTAATTTGGTTGAAGCAATTTCGGTCCGGTTGAACTGAATTTGCTCACCCCTTTGCCCTTCACACTAATTGGTTAGGAACTGTTTGATATCGCTTTCCCAAGACCAAAATCTGTTGCTTATGTGGGAAGCTTTCAAATGGACCTTTTCGGGATAGCAATCTATGAAAGTGATCCCAAACTGGCCTTTGTTTGGTTCAGTTATTAAAGGAGGATCCTTATAGGCACAAACTTTTGCAGTAATCCAACCTAATCTAGTTTTAGTTTTGCTGGGAAACTATAAGCGATCTCAAAAGATAAAAATTTAAAAGGAAGGCCTTTGTTCATGCTATGGCCCGAAAAAGGAAAAGAATTACAAATAAAGGTGGTTGGAATGTGAAATATGTACTCTGCTACTGAGGGACTGCAATCTGGAAACTCTTAATATACCGCACACTTCTAGTAGATCTCTTAGAACTCATTATATACATAAAGTGTAGCGTAAACCTTTTTATTCATTTTAGGTTTCTTAGATTTGTATTATCCTCAAGTTGAACAATTATTATTTGATTGTATATGCAATATTATTGCGCTATTTCACAATCAAATCACTTGTGGTGATTGCAGGTGATGCCTGAAAATTACTGGTTAGGAAGAAGGCCTCCTTTCCCATTATGGAACAAGAAAATCAACATACTTGTCGGCGATCCAATAGAATTAGACCTTCCTAAAATGAGACAAACAGCTATATCTGTGTCTCGTAATTTGTCTTTTCACAGTAAAGGATGGCCCATCATTTCCCGTTGTGGTCTAGACGAGGCAGCACAGAACTGCCTCTACACTGCAATATCAGAAAAAATTCAAGCTGTCCTGGAAAGATTGAGATGTTCAATCAAAAGTCCTTCAACGTGAAGGATATTCTCTGCATCTTTAAAATTCAATCATTTTTCAACCTCTGATCGGGGATATTTTCTTGCTGTTTCGCGAGAGCTAAGGTGGGCTTTGTTCGCCGTTGATATCTGATTCTTTTGTTTACATTTTCATTTTCATAGAAATAATTTGAATAAAAGCTTCAACAGATACTGTACTTCATAATTTATCAATTAATCGAATTCCAAGATTATATGAATCCTTATGGAATATCAGACTACAAGTAAGTCAACTTGATGAGGACACTGCAGGGTCTCTGCTTTCTTCAATGGTTTATCAGTTCTTTGTAATTGTAAGGTACATTCAAGTTTTTAGTTCTGTTATTCGATTTTGTGAGCTATACTTCGTCTTGGCTCTCGGCATTATCATTCAATTCCTGCTAGTGTTTTCATGCCAATCATATGAGATAAATTGCAAGTTGCATGTGAAAGAGCTCGCGTTTGTGCAGATGTAAGCTATGATTTATCGTATGATAGGCTTTGTTATTGCTTGTGCATGCATAGAGCTCTTGGAAAACTTGTTGTATACCTTGATTGGAAAATTGGGATTGGAATTTGATGTTTATCTAGTGTTATGCTTACACCTGCAAGTGTCAATCAAGGCTGTGCTTGCTGGCCGGGCCTACCTGCTCTTTTGGACTTAAATTGGCTGAACTGAGAATTGAATTTATTGAAACTTAATAGATTTTATTAAGTTGAACTAAATTGAGCCGAACCAGAAATGAAGAGCCATAATTAGTAGGAATGCATAAAAACTGAAATAGGAAAAAAATGACTACTCAATATGTATTCTTTTAGGTTCTATTTACTAATTAGATAAATGACCCGATTTCACAGATCATTCACCGATTCCTGCAATCGCATCCGATTATTATCACATATAGATTCACCCCATAAATTTGTAGATATTTCAGGTTAAATCAAATGGAGAATTGTAAGATATGGATGACATTGATTCCATGTATTATCAGCTCCCGTGATGAGACTATATATAATGTATCGACATATCTTTGACGTGAGATTATAAAATTAATTATATTTGGATTAATCGGTAAAAGTATGCTAAAAGGGAGTGCGGATAGCTAAAATTATAAATTTCAATCCCTTTACAAACTCTTTTTCAATAAGAAAAACACTATTAGTAAACGACGACAATTTCTTCTCTCTAGTGTCGGAGCTCACATTTAAAATTCTTGGTAAAATTCAAACTTCCAGTGTGAAACTATTATTTTGACCCAGACACACAATGTAACCTCTGTTTTACATTATCTACCTAAAGGGAAAAAACTACCATTTTCCATGTATTTGTGATTAAACATGATAGAAGCTGTCTGGTCTTTACATGGCAAACCTTGTTGGCTATGTCAAGCATTGTCGGATGCCGTTTCTCTACGAATCTCGTGGCGGCCAACAGTTTAAAACTTAATCAACACAGAGGCAGAAGACCAACAATCGCATCAAAATGGACAAAATAGTGCCCACCATCGATCTCCAGGATTTTCCAGCGCAGTACGAGAATTTGAGAATCGCAAGCCAGGATTGGGGCTGTTTTCGCCTCGCAAATCACAGCATCCCCAGTTCTCTGATGGCGGAGATGAAGAATGTTGTGAGATCGCTGCTGGATCTTCCGATTGAAATCAAACGCCGCAACTCCGACGTGTTCGCCGGCAGCGGATACATGGCTCCGTCTCCGACCAACCCCCTCTACGAAGCCCTGGGTTTATACGATATGGGCTCGTCCGAAGCTGTTGATAATTTCTGCTCTCAATTGGATGCTTCCCCTCATCAAAGGTACTCCGCTATTGATCCAATTTTGATGACCAAAGATTGATTGATTGAGTTTTTTTGATTGACAGAGAAGTGATCGAGAAGTATGCGAAAGCAATTCACGAGCTGGCCATTGATTTAGCCCGGAAATTGGGCGAATGTTTGGGGCTGAATAGCAGCGATTTGTTCAAGGGGTGGCCTTGTCAGTTCAGGATCAACAAGTATAATTTCACGCCTGAAACTGTAGGATCTTCCGGCGTCCAGATACATACAGATTCCAGCTTTTTAACGATCCTTCAAGATGATGAAAATGTTGGGGGTCTCGAAGTGATGGACAAAGCTGGTGGATTCGTGGCTGTAGATCCAGAGCCCGGAACACTACTCGTGAATATGGGAGATGTAGCTAAGGTGTTTGATTAAATGTCTCTGTGATAATATAAGATGATATTGTTGGGGATTCTAATGTGATTGCTTTGTTTTAGTAAAAGGTATGGAGCAATGGGAGGCTGTGCAATGTGAAGCATAGAGTGCAGTGCAAAGAAGCAGCGATCCGGATTTCAATTGCAACGTTTCTTCTGTGGCCAAAAGAGGCCCAAGTTGAAGCTCCGGCAGAACTGGTGGATTCCGACCACCCACACCAGTTTATATCATTCGGTTATGAAGATTACAGGAAACTCAGGCTCACCACTAAATTGCAGGCCGGGGAAGCCCTTGACCTTCTTCGTATTCAGTCATCTGTAGCTCAAAATGACCTCTCTACTGCAGCTTAGTGAATACTATATTTTTATTTAAGAAAACATTGTCATAGATAATTCCCCATTTGTATGAAACCTAGTTGAAAATTGGTATTGCGCAACCTTTATAGTTGGTTCTTGCTATATGCATTAGTTGAAATGGATAATGACTCGTTGTAACTCGAGCAAATAACCAAGTTTCTAAACTTTTGTCAATTTTGCAATCAGCTTTTCAATTAAAATACAAAATGATCAAACATGAGAGATTGAAGCTATAATGCAGCCAATATTGGTTTATTGGTCCGTCTCGGTAACATGAGATGAACATTTTGAAACCTGGAACCCGGCCTCCTCGAATAACACAAACAAAATAGATGAGTTGTTGTGCATAACACAAGCAATTACAAAGCTCTCACAACCACAAGAATTTCGAGTTCCGGAACACCTCGAATGGCTGGAGTTGCATTTCATTTTTTTAAAAGATAACAAAGCTGTAACAAATAATTTTATTCAGATATGCATATTTTTACTCCTGTCCCACAGAACCACCGTCAGTCGAAGCACTTAAGCCAAACGTAGGCAGGAAATGTGAACTACAAGATAAGGAATGAATTCAAAATCCACACTCATAAATGTTACAGAATGATGAATCATGCATCCAGTTCTTAATCAAACATCTCTGGTCACCAGAGGACAAGCCGTATTGCTGGTTTTCAAACAAATAAAAAATCTTCATTCTCCTTCGCTCAGGATTGGGACGATCAGTGGTTTCATTTGTGCAAGATATACAATGGCCCACCTGCAGAAGAAGTGGATCAAGTCCATCAAAAACTTCAAATGTGTTCATAAACTGCCAATTATGTAACCGTGAATGTGTTCATAAACTGCCAATTGAAAAAATAAAGTTCAGGGCCAAAGGCCATGCTCCAAAATAACAAGCGGAAGTTGAAACCAACAAGGAGTCCAGGAGACAGAAGCACAGAGTAAATGAAAATCAGGGCTACTTCAAAAAGTCCCAATCTGTAAATAAAATTATGTAAACAACGAGGAAATTTGGAACTGCGAAACTCAACATGCACTATCATCCTGTTCCCAATAACCACTAAGCTAGAAGGTCACAAGTCTAGAGTAAAACGAATCAGGTAATTCGTATCACCAAAATGGCGTAAAACGAATCATGTAATTCATATCACCAAATGAATCAGGTCATCAAACATTATATTTTCATCTTAAGAGATATGGCCCAAAGCATTGAACATCATTGAAATAGTAAACAGACAAATAAATAGAAGGTTTTTCTGTTGACTAGCAAGTGATAACCACAAAACATAGATTTTCCATAAAAACAAAGCCTTTGCAAATCTTCACACTCTTCTGAAAAATTGAATGGAAAGTATAATATATTAGGAATTTCTCATCTGAATCTGAATTTTGTGAGCAGACAATGAAAGAAAACTTGAAATGACTTCTATAGTTTAATATATGCCATGTAAGTATGTAACAGATATCAATTCAAAGCTATCTCCAAACATCATCAAGAAAACCATATTCTTTGCAGAAAAGTCAATAAAAGAAATATCTCAACCAATAAACAGTTGTCCTTTAGACTAAATTTGGAGAAGAAATCAAGCAGTTAGTCTAAGCTTATCAGTAACTTACATGACAATTGTTTGGATTTAGAGTGAAGGCAATATGGTACTTTAGGTAGGCATGGTTTCTGTTAGAGAGTTGGGTCATATAAGCAAAAAGTAAGTCCTTTGTTCAATCTACTTATCTTTAAATTAAGCTTTTTTGTATAGGAATGTCAAGCATAGCTCTAGAAGTTCATCAATACAAAGTCATATTCCCAGTTTGTGTTATCCATTCTAGATCAGCTTCGCAACAAGTCACAACACATCTAGTTTTTCGCTGAATAATTTCACAGGAGCTTGGTTCCAAATAACTAAATATGTGCATTTGAAGACATGTATTTACTCAATTAATCGAAGAGAGAAATGTAGGAACAGAAACTTACATCATCCAACAGCAAACTGTAGCTGTTATAACTAATGTCAAATGAAATCTGCATCAAGATGACCAGATTAGGTATCTTACATAAATAAGTGGATTAATGAAGCTATGGAGAAGCATGAATAAGCCAATTACTTAGTGAAAGAAACTCAACATAGATGCATAATTATAGCATTCAACATATGTAACAATACAAACGATAGATTAATATCCAAAAGATTTCAACAAGACATATCAAGCACACTTGTACAATTGCAAAAACACAGTGAAGTCAGTGGCAATAAGACCCAAGCGTTCATGAGAACGTTTCGTAAACTAGGTTGTCGATCATAAAACACTATATTATATTAAGCTAACATTAGGTGCAAGAGAAAGAAAGATGTGCATTGAGGCAATAAGAAATAATAACTATCCAACACAATGGATGAACTTGTTTAAAAAAAGAGAACCTATTCATAAAGGTTTCACCAATATGTAAAATGTAATCGAAATCAAATAAGCTAAATTGCGCACGCATTTTGATCCCAAGCTATAGAGTCAAAAAAAAACTTCAAACCGGCACCAGTAAGAAGACTGAAACTTTTAATTATTTGGATTGTTGTTCTGATCCAATTCAACATTCCTATTGCATTCAAAGTTTAAGTGATGCATATCGCTGGAATCAGCAATATAAAGGAAATCAAGAGTAGAGCTATCTCTTTTTTTTTCTGAGATCTAGCCTAAACCATGAAAATCCAAAACCAGAACACTTATGGATGTCCCCAATAAGATGCACAAATCACATTTATCTCAAGTTAAATCAGTACTAATCACTAATCAAAATTGACAAACAAGTTTAACTATCACAACCAAAGCACAAAGTGATACTGAGGAAAAATGCTCACAAATTTGCAGAGGGGCCTCTATAGCAACAGATTCTGGTACAGAGGGATGCAATTATTCCAACCACAACAAAAATAAGAGTTGTCACCAGAAAACCCATGTCGACTTCTCAAATTGAAATCAGATCTCTGCAATACATAATTAAAAATCAGGGGTGAGAGATAGGAAAGGGAACAGGCACAGTATCCAAAAGAGAACTCCCAAAGCATTCTCAAATCTGCCAATCAAAAACTGTCCCGAACCCTCACCCGCGCATCTATATATTACCCACACAAATCCCAAATCAAATTAACAGCATCTATATCCGAAAAATACAAAAACAAGTCAGAATCATAGGAAATACAATCCAAACAGAGGAGGGGGAAACAATGATTTCGAAGTTCAATAATGTATTAAACAGTGAAAAGGCAACCTGGCCAGGGAGATCCAATCCTCCACAAAAATGGTGACTACGATATGGCGACGGCGTCCGCTCGAATTGGAAAAGGAAGGCGTAGAAGGCTGGAAGCCGGAGAAAGATTGGCGTCGTCGTTTTTTGAGATCGAGATTCAAGAGAGGAGGAAGAAACCAGCAAAAGCTAACACGTGTTATTATTAGAAAATGCATATCATATTTATTTTCTTAGTAATAATTTACGAAATTAGTATTTTTTCTGTAATTTCGTTAACTCGGTCATTAAAGATCAACTAAGGCTCAGTTGAATTCATAAAAGTAACGTTTGAAATTTTATGAAATGGCTGAATAGCAGTAAACATGTTTGAACATATCACTATCAAAATCTTTGAAGAGAAAACTGAAAGAATAAGTAGTAAAAAATTTAAATTAACTTAAAGGCTAGTGTTTTTATCCAAGTAAAAAACACTAAAATTTAATCAGACATTTGACTCGCTAATCCACATCCAGTAATTGAGTCATGAGCTCAACTGTTGAGATAAGTAGATTTGTTTGTCCAATGGGTCAGGTCGGGTTTAATCAGATTTTTCACTAAAAGCCTCAATTCAATTTTGCTCAAATCCATAATCTAAATTTTTTTGAGCCGTGTCAATTGCAAGCCCATTCCGTAGATCAATATTTTCTTAATATATCACAAAAACTACAAATTATATATAAGTTTTATGTCTAAATACATAGTTTAATAAAAAATTTAATATATAGTAAATTAATTTATAAGTAAGCATATAATTTATTAAATATAATATAAATATAAAACTTAATATAATTTTATCGCCTCATAGAACTTCAAGCTTTGACAGGCTCATATCGGTTACGCTCATACTCGCCCGGCCATGAACAAGTCTAAGATCAAGTAATAATTAATGAATAGCTGCATGTAAGCTTTAAAAATAATTCGGTTCATTTTTACCATTGACACATATTTCCTGGACTATTAAGATACATCGATAGATGGGAAACTACTTAGTTTTGTATAAAAATAACATTGAATTATTATTACAAATCAATCTTATTATTGCATGATTCAACTAAGAATTATTGATAAAAAAACTAAGAATTTAAGACTGATAATCATTTTACAAATCCACCAGTTATCATTATTGATAATTGTTTATTATAACTGTTTACCGTCGAAGTAGCTAATTAATAAGACCAACAGAAATCAACTTAGGATTTAGGACTGATCAAAGTCCATAGTTGTTAGTATATTTATTATTTACTTAACTTTCGTGAATTATTGTACCCTGACTATATGATACTTGTACTACACACGCTTGTACCCTTGTTGTACCTTGGTGAACGGTAATTTGACAAAACTAATGCTAGAATCATCAATGCTGTAAATCTATTGCTCTGGTATAGAAAGTATAATTATGACATATATCAATTATATATCTTTGGCATAGTTATTACTTTAATGGTAGAGCTAAAGTAAGAGTAGTATACATTTTGGTATATGTAGTGCTACGATTGCCAAATTGCTACATAATCATTCCTTCGGTACATAATTGATATAATATCGGTACAACAATGTATATTTGATAATGTTAGATTATAAAAAATAATAGGTAACTATTTTGATGCAAGATTATGAGTCTGCTATAATGTTGTACCGTTAGTATATGCAGAATTCAAATTACAAGCAGATGCGCTTAATTGAACATAACTGAACCGACATGAATGAACAAATATATTGAAATCATTATCAATATACTTTAATGAATTCAACTAAAGGAGAAATAAATAAAATAGAACTAGAACCTCATCAATTATACCTTTTATTATGACTTCATTGTATGATTTGAAAAAGCTAGGAAGGTTCAAAGGCATTCTAAGTCTTGTTCTCTTCAATTAATCTTATTGAAATGAATTTAATTGAATTCAATGCAAATGTTGAATTTAGGGTTGTAGTTAAATAAAAGTTGAAAATGATATACTTCATATCTCAATAACTTATCGTTCCCAAATTGGGAATCCCCTAAAGTTGCATTTCATCCTACGTGTTTGATATTAATATCCCTATTCTTATTCTATATGCATTTGGTTGTTGGTTAATAAAGAAATGTGTTCTTTTTCTGTATCTGGAAAGTTAAGAAGCTGCATATTGTAATGTAATCCATACTTTAATTTAGCGTATCTAGCTTGGAGCCTTGGGCTTTAGATTGTTGATAGTTTGTTTCAGCTTTCAGAATTCCTGATGCAAGATCCACGGATACTTTCACCAGGAGTTACTGCAAATGCCAAGCCATGTATATAGAACAAAAATGTTGGTCTCGGTTGCTACAGCCGCTTTGATCCCTCTACAAGGCTAAAGTGTTAGAGAGGTTGAAGAGGTGCAGGTGACTCCAAGAGCCAGCCAGAAGGCTGAAGTGTTGGAATCTGCCTTAGTTTGAAATTTTTTAAATAATATTGTTTTATATTTTTGAATAATTTTTGTTACTTGATCATTAGCTATCCGATAGGTTGTTTATATTAGATATATTTTCCCTTATTTTTAGCTATCTTTTTCACTATAAAATGTGGTTATGAGATGAATAAAATATAGGGTAAACTTAAAAAACATA
>CAOJBJ010573925.1:0-13942 GCA_948291685.1 Euphorbia celastroides | reverse complement strand
CTTTAATTAAAGTTAATAAAATGAGCATTAGACCGATAACATGATTTTAAGCTTAAACTTGAGTAACCGAATAAAAGTTAAACCAAAACCGATTAAGTAAATCTTCTTTGACGAACCCGCTCTCTACATTTGATGTTAATTTTTTAGGATTAAAATTAATATCTCTTCTTAAATTTTCTGAGATAAACTCGGGTGGCGACTCCGTAAAACATGTTTAAAGTTAAAAAAACGTTTCAAATGGATTTTCCCAAGTTTCCACGAACAATTATTGAAAACTGGAAAATCTTTTCTCATCAAAACCCCTTAGCCCTCACAATGGGAAAGAGAATAGAGGAGAGAAATTAGGGTTAGAGTTGGGTCGGGTAAACGGGTTAGGTGACTGATTAATGGGTTGGTGGGTTAAAACTTAGGGTTTGACAAAATTACCCTTTGCCACATCAACTTATTTAACCCTTCTAATGGAGTATCCTCGTTTTGCTAACGAAAACAAACATCGGGAGGTCTTTTTCATGATTTTAAATATCAGGGGGTTTTTTGAGAAAACTTGAAACATCATGGAGGTTGGTTGAAGTTAGATTATACGCTATTGGGCATTTCTTGCCTTCTCAGACTTACTATTGGTATGATGTGTGAAACACAGCTCACTGATTTCAAAAAGTTGCTTGAGGTGGAGTTTCAAAAGCTTAAGTCACGCTCTTCTAATTCAAATGGTCATTCATTGTTACGTCACTTTCGACAAGCAGTTTGGGTATGATTTCCTCATAGTACAAGGCAATTCTAAAGATATTGCACGGATTATGCATTTGATCAATTGGTGTTATTTCTAGTTAATTACTAAAACTATCCTGCTTTTCATATCAATTAAATAAATTACAAGAGTTTAATTACCAATCAGCTGTTCTACCACTATGAATATTTTTCTGGTGGTGTAATATAATGTGTAGCCATATAAGTAAATCTGGGGAGTAACTCAGATGGAGCCGAGGGTATACATAAAGTACAGAGTGAATAAGCATAACTAAGGTGGTTAGGAAAACAACTTCCAATTCTCATAATTGGTATATATTTAGATTTTTCATGATCATCAGAAAGCTTTTCTGTGATTAGCAGAATTATTCAATTTTTATGACCCTGGATTCCTTGAAGTTTGTAAATAGCCCAAATCCAAGTAACACTGATTGAATTTTCTTTTGCAACCATTCAAGGGCCAATCATTCATATTGGTGTGAGATGTTAGAATGATCCTTGAGAGAATCTAGATGTCTAAGAAGTAGTACTATTAAGTCGATTGCTATTAATTAATGGGATTCTGGGTATTCACAGAAAATATTGTGATAATGGAGCTGTATGTAATGGCATGTTTTTCGCTGATTAACTATAGTGCCCTGGCTTTCGTGGTGTTACTTATATACCTGATTTTATATTTATTCTCCAATTTTGTTCTCTTTCCAACCCCCATATTTACTAAATGTACGTGCATAAACAGTCTTCTCCACTATGAACTTAATTTATTGTGGATAATCATTTATTGTATTACATTTCATTTCTCTAGAATGTTCATCATGAAGGGCAACCAATGCCTGGTGAGGAGCAGGAAGACATTGTGATGACAAGTACTCAGTGCAACCTCTTGAATAAAGTGTGCCCAATGACTGGAAAGCCCATTACTGGATTAGCAGAGCAAGTTCGCAGGTATGCTCTTCGAAAATCATCTTTGCTTCTATCCTTACTAGTCTTGCTATTTACTTTAGATCGACTATCAAAGCTCTGGCTGGCATTGAAGCCAAAAGAGACACTTGATTGGCTACAGGATATGCAATTATCTTTGCGAGCAATATTGAAGTTACAAAAAGTTAGCCTAAGAAGCTTTTTCACTCTTTTCTTTTCGTTGCACACGACCATCAAATAAATAGCTCAATTGTGGTTCTGACTGTCTGGCTGTTTGTAGACCGATGCTAGTCAATATAACTGATCTTGTGATATGAAAAATGAAAGATGGACCAATGTAGCTATTTTTCCAAAGAGTTATTTTCTTGCCTTGATTAGCTGGAATGGACTGTCTAGTATCACGTACAAGGAATTAGGATATTTTGTATCATGTAAAGTAGTGTAATTATTAGAAAGAGGAAAAGTTGCAGTTGGAGAATAAGCCTTGGGGAAGGTATTCTCTTACTAGCCAGACATATTCCTTAAAGAGAAGGTTCTCAACTAGAGTTGACAATTGTTAAACTTCAACTTTAATTGCACACAATTTGCATCAGAAGGTGACAGTTTTCCACAATGACTATCAAATTACTAGGGAAGCCTCCTCCTTTATCTAGACTTGGGACCGGTAGTGCACAAGTGCACATTGGCATAGTTACGATTGTTGAACTTCAAAACATGATTTTCAAAACGTTTGATTTTTACTGGTCTAGCTTGATGAGTGAGTAATATTGTTCCATTATCATCTTCCAGTTTCCTAACTAATCATTCTGGTCTTTTGGCTAGTGGTTGGATTGCCTCTTGATGCAACAACATACTTTCTTGTATAAGCTGTCTTACTATTCGGTCTTCTGCTGCAGTATTTATATTAAGCCTCTTTATAATAAATAGCCGTTAGACTCGCATTACTCTCTTACAATGCTTGATCGAGTGGATTAATAAGGTTTTCTAGTGTGTCTTATTATAGCGCCCTAGTACTAATAGCCTTTCAAGTCTATTTTGTAGGAGTTGTGGGGTTAGTTTGTATGCAAAGTGTTCAATTGTGGTAAGATTACCCAAGTAAAAGATCTTAGCTTCGACACCCTTTTCGAAGTAACTAGAAGTGTTAATACTGCCAAAATTGAAGCATTTTAACAATTATAAACTTGTATTGATGTGTTGTTGTTGTGAAGTATGGATTGCAAGCATATATATGAGTAGAAGGCAATCATGCGGTACATAAAAACAGAGAGGGGACGGCCCATCTGCCCCATAGCAGGTATGTAACATCTTAAACAACTCTAAATGTAGTTTCCAACAAGTCGGTGTGGCTAATAAAGGTTGCATATTTTCATGTCAGGTTGCCCTAAACCTTTGAAGGCGAGATAGGGTAGTATGCGATCCGCTGTTGCTGGTAGAGATTGATGAAATGAGATCAACCAATCAAGAAGTTGGTAGAAGCAATGTTCTTGAAGATTTCACTGCCCTCTATGATGAGGCCAACAATTGATAAGGGAAAGAAACGTTTCAGGATTTTGGATTTTGTCCTTGGCTCACTCTATGGCCTTGTTAATCTTCCATGGTCTGTATAGTATTGGTATGTCAATGAGGTTGGTTGATATAGTACTTGGAGGCATTCATTTTCTGTTACTTGGAAGGTTACGTTGTTTAAGTAGTTCAACATTTAACTGTGGAGAATGTAACAAAATATGCCATGTTTGTTATAAATATATAATTTATATCCTATTAATTGGATGACTATTATGAGAGTAATAACTCATATAACTTATGTCTTTTCATTCTCTCACTTGTGCCTATAAATTAAGGCATTTTGTACTCTTCTACAATGCTCAAGAATAAGAGATTACACATATTTCTCTCCATCTTTGTTATTGTCTACTTTCTTATTGGTTTATATTCTTGTCGGTTCATATTATTTACAACACGTTATCAGCACGAATTTGCTCTTTTGGTAACAAGAATATCATTCGGTTGATCGATGGGGAAGTTTTTCTTTTCTATTTTTCATTTCATTACTATTCTATTATTATTGCAATGTTATAGTTATTTTATTAATCGGTTCATTTTTGTTGATAGAATTTATGAATATGAGGAATGATGAATCTTCAACAATGATTTAGAAAGCCGGGTTCATTAAAAAATATGATGAAGTATCGTGAGTTTATTTTATATTTTCTTTTCAATTATAAAATTGTGATACTCAACTATTGAAGATCCTGCAGATCTTATTGTAAAATTTTTGAAGAAATATATTGTACAACTCGAATTCATAAGAAAGTTCTATGAATTTCCACCTGAAGTGGAAGAATATAAAGTCAATAAAATTTCATCAGATTGGAAAAATAAATTTGATTTCACTTGAAGTGAATTGATGGATAATTTTCGCTTGATAATGGAATGTAAATTGATAAATAGCTTTCACCCGAAGTGGAATGCTGATTGATATATCAATGGAAAATTAAATTGATTATCACTGTCCACCGGAAGTGGATTACAGGTTGATGAATGATTTCCACTCGAACTGGAAAATATATTGACGAAATAATTTCCACATGAAGTGGAACTAAATTGATTAATATTTTCAAGCGAAGTGGAAAAATAAATTATTGAACATTTCTACTCGATGTGAAAAAATACAATTGACGAATAATTTTCACCTGAAGTGAAAAAAAATGAATTGGTGAACATTTTTCATCTGAAGTGAAAACTTGAATTGTATCATTCGAAGTTGTGGTGAAAATTAGAATTGATGAATGATAATCACTAATAGTGAAAACCAAGTTGATAATAATACTAGCCACTAGAAGTGGAAAATACCAATAAAATGAATATATTCATGTGATGACGTCAAAGAAATGGTCATATTGTGTTATACTCTGAAAAAGAGTGATAAAATGTTATCGCGATAATGAATGTGAAAAATATGAGTGCTCTGGAAGAGCCAATAATGATGTACCAAGGAGAAATGTAAAATTCTCTAGAAGAGTCATTATAATGGTACTACTATGAAAATGACTTTTTGATTAAAGCTTCGAAAGAGATAGTATACTAAGGGGAATAATGTAGAATGCTCTCGAAGAGCTATTATTATGGTACAAAAGTTTTTTTTATGCTCCGGAAGAACCAATTATAAGTGAATAGGAAAACCAAAATAATTAAATGTCCTAGAAGAGCCAGTATTAATATACAAATTGTGAGCACGGGATTCCGATCTCGGGCGGAGCGATGATGAAAATGGTTTGGTTCAATTCCTTTTGTGAATTTTAGTGATTGGGGATTGACTTATGATGAAAATACACCCTTTGGGTCACTTAAAATCCATTAAACATTGAGCTCATGAAACCAGAAACTCGACCCACAAAACGTAAACTGTGCGGCTTTCCATATACCCGCGCGGGTTAATTTTTAAGCTGCACGGCTTAATCCTTCAGCCATGTGGTACATTGCGAAAAGCAGATCTGCAGCATGGCCACTTCACTTTACAACCAATACACACCTCATTAGATTCCTGCTTTCTGCAAATCCGATTCGATCCCTTCATTCCTTGTCTGGGACACCAGAGAGGGTTTTCCTTGCCTATAAATTGAGGCTACATTCAGCCATAGGGGGAGGGGTCTGCTTGAAATTTGAGGAGATTTTCCAATTTGATTAAGATGTCATCTTCACGCTCAAATTCTTATAGCTGCTTATAGATTGGTTATCAACTCCTTATAACCGGTCGTTTTTCCCATCCAATTCGAGTTTGCAACTCTCTGGAATTCTTTCATACATTCCAAAATTCAATCTCTGCTCAATCTCATTCCATTTCAGCCATTTTTTCATAAATCCGAAAAACAACCAAAAGCTTCCCAAAAGTGTATTTTCATCTCAAAGTCTAAACTCAACCACGAAATCATGTAAAAAAGGTGAACCACTGAGTTTCAAACTGCCTCACAGCTGCATTCGATCCATTTCACATCATCAGGGGTGTAAAATCATTTTAATAGAAAGTTGCAGGTTCTGGAAACGAAGCTCAGGCCGCGCGGCCTAAGCTTAATCCGCACGAGTTACACTTAAGCCGCACGGACTGAAGCTTCAGTTCCAGAATCTCATTTTTATCTTTTCTGTGTTTCTTTTTGAATTTTAACTTGAAACTAATTACGATTATTATTCATGGAGAAACATACTGACAAGTTGTGTATCCCTACAAATTGATTTAAATTTGTAAGGATACAATCGGGTCATTATGTAGCTCGGATTTTAGGTATTTCAGGGACCGATTACACATTAGGCGAATCTAAGCCCAAAGCGATGGAGGAAACCAAAAAGTTCCCAAGATCTGTCACTTGGGGTGTAGATTCACTCAAGATTTTCCAAAATGATGATTTTATGAATTAACGTTGTAATCGGATCCTGTTTATTTTCATTTCATTACTAACATCTCTCGGTTTTGCAGGTTATTTTGTGGCTAATTTTCTTTTGTGTTTCCTTATGACTAACTCGAGATATTACATTCCGAAAATACCAAAAACATGATAAAAATCATAAAAACAAAAATATTTACATTTGTTTGTGTTGTGTGTGAATAAATTGATTTTTAGGGTAAAAGGTCACAAAGTATGTTAAGTCGAGCTTTTGTTATATAATTTGGCTAAATGAAAAGTAGGTAACAGTCCCGGACCCGAATCTCATTAATTTCCCGGTCGAGCTTAGCCGGGTGGCGACTCCAAGAACCTAATTAATGAACTTAAATCAAATATCTAGTGTGACGTTCACGCGTTTCTCGCCCGCTCACACAAATGTTATTATAAATAATGCATTATTTCTACCAAATTCTCGTTGAATTGATAAAGCATTGAAAGATTTTCCAACAAAAGAATATTTTGTTGGTATGGCGAGTCAAAACGTTAAGGAACGTCTATGTGTTATAGACATGTCATGAGACCAATTTAAATATAAACTAGAAGTTTATATTCAGATACTTATCAAATTTAGTACCATTGACTAGGTCATCGTGTAACTACAATGATAATAAACTACAAAAATGTTTTGAGGAACCTAAAGTTTCTTTGCGTTATTGTTCGCAACAATTATTCTAAAACCTTCTTGAAGTAAGGTTGGAATTAAATCTTGAATAATTGAAAATATACATATTATGTGACATGTGTGGATTAATTCATCCACGATATCAACTATTTAATACTTCTTGAAGAAGTAAAATCAATCGAGGTTGATATTTAACTATATAGTTCCATATATGTTTTTATATTAATCGAGATGAAAATTTGACATATGTTCATATGGCTATAGGTAGAACCATATTTTAAACACGTGGATTTAATTACATGAATAATGATTGTGTGGACATATTATATGAGTTTGATATATGGGATATTACAAGCTTTTTATTATTATTATTTATCCTACATTAGCTTGTAAAATCACGAGTCCAATAATTTTGATCTGAGAGTTTTTGAGGTATGATATGTATATATATGTCCCTATAGCCTCATTATAACGTATTATAATGAGACCTCAAAAATGATTGAAAATTTATATTGGACATGAATTTTTACAAGATAAGTATCATGAATCTTTGAAAGAATATATGCAATATTTTGCATATTGAAATTTTGATGAAAGCATTTTCCCAAATTCAGGGAAAGAAAGTAAATATATATTTTTGTAAAATGCTCTATCATTAAATTGTAATAAAAGCGTTACGTAGCACGGCTGAAACGTGGATAACCAGCTGGTTTATGAGATCGAAATTCTCAAAATTTATCGACAATGAAATGAAATCGTCAAAATACATATAACAATTGAAGTGCGAGTACCTGAAGTGCTCACTCTTAGAAATGGTTGAAATTAAAATAATTTATATCACTATTGTAAACAAATAATATTTATAAATATATTATTGTATGTGTTGATATTTATTTTTTAGCTTCGTAGAATCTTATTTTTTATACTATCAAAGGTACACATTCTTTTTACTCTATCATCTACTTTTTAATTTTTTATTATGTTATTATTTCCGTTGGATAACTTTAGTATATTCCCAAAGAATATACATTAACTATATTTCTGAATGATATAACAAATGAATTTGATTTATATATGTTTATATAGTTGAAGGACTTATTATGCCTGAAACATAATATAGGTTTATATACTTTGATGCTTGAAACATATTATTCAAAGTGTCGACAAATATATTTTGTCAAATGACAAAGATTTTTTATTATTGCAATTTATGTTCATAATTTGAACACAATAAGGACTCTAGAAGAGATCTTTATTAGTGAATTTGAAAAGATATCAAGACAATGAAATTTTGTTTTGGTTTTCAAGTTAATTATTTTACAGGCAGATACTAAATATTCATGAAGCAAGTCATGAATGTATATGATGACAAAACCTTGATTCAACACACTAAAGAAGCATGTAGGTTACTAAAAAAGAGCAAGCAAGCTAATCTATATGGAGATTTTCAATATGAAGCACATTGCTCAACCTAAAAGAGATAAAGTCAAACATATTTCACTCAAATTGTCTTCTGCTCATAATGTCATAAAGACTAATCAAGTTGATATCTATCAAGTCATATCAAGTAAATACATGATCATATTTGGAACGTGTCAATTCGTGAGAAAGCCTTCATCATTCTACTTTTGAGGGGAAGTAAAATTGCATATGAATATTATACTCTTTTTTCTTCCCTAAGTTTTTGTCCTACTAGGTTTTTCTTAGCAAGATTTTAACGAGACATATTCATATTGCATATTCATCCAAAGGGGAAGTGTTATAAATATATAATTTATATCCTATTAATTGGATGATTATTATGAGAGTAATAACTCATATAACTTATATCCTTTCATTCTCTCACTTGTGCCTATAAATTAAGGCATTTTGTACTTTTTTACAATGTTCATGAATAAGAGATTACACATATTTCTCTCCATCTTTGTTATTGTCTACTTTCTTATTGGTTTATATTGTTGTCGGTTCATATCATTTACAACAATGTTATCATTTTTAACCTTTATTCTCATTGCTCCCTAATTTTCTTAATAGGTATTTTATCTGGATTCTCATAAATTGATGGTATTAGTGTTTTATTCCGCTTTTTTTTATCACTTTTGTACAACGAAGGATCTCGTATCAAGAATCTTATTATTATACTATCAAAGCCAATTGCATTTTCTATGCCAGGTGTATTTAAATTGTGAAAAACAGAAATGCCAAGAAATATCAGCCACAAAATATATTGTTATCAGATCACGGAATTTTATACAAAAGTATTTGATACCCTCCTCCAATCTAACGGTTGAGTATTTATGAAAGATTATATATTTAAGATGAAAAAATATTTAATTACATGCTAATAAATGCTCAACCGTTGGATTGAGAAGTGTATTAAATACCCGGTGTTTTGTATAATCAGATTACACTTGAAGATCACAAATTCTCCTCGTAATATTTTTGGATCTTATCAGTTGAGGTACCTTCTTTTTTACATTTCTTTTGTAATCTTCTGATCTTATATATGCTTTTGATTAAAATTTACTTTTTTTGTTTAGACTGATAGATATATTGTAAGTTAATTAGAATTTATCCATCACATATATCTGAAATTGCATTGCATTTATATATAGTCTTCAGATTGAATAAAAAAAAAGTCTTCATATCAATAAGAGATTATCTTTTTTTTCTGCATATACGAAGAAGAATACATCTCCAAAGAGCATCTTCAATAGTTTATCTATTACAGCCATAATCTTGACACATAATTAGGGATGTCAACGGGGCTTATTGGGGCGGGGAATGCATTCCTCATCCCGTCTCCATTAAGGTTTCGGGGGAAAAATTTTCTCTGTTCCCTAATTGGAGAATTCCCATTCCCCGTCGGGGATTATCCAAATTCCCCATTTATCATGTATTTGTTCCACCACTTCTTGCATTTTTCAGCAACTGAAGTTCTTGGTGCTGGACTGTTGAACTGAACCATCACTTTTTGGCTAATTTAGCTTTTGCTCATTAGTTTATTCAACAATTCTGAAGAAAAGTAATGACTCCAGTTAATTTGTCGAGCTATTGAATTTTTTAGCCGATAGGCTCAAGCTATTGAACTTTCATTATCTTTTTAATTACTAGCTTTTGAATAGGTTTACAGCTTTTACTTATTATATAGTTGAAGGATGATGAAATGAAAGTATTCTGGTAAAAAGACAACTTTTCCTATGTGACTCCTACTTGTTTGCATATTTGATATATGCATCATTTTTCATTTACTCATTATGTTATACAATCTTATACTTTGTAGGCGCCCTTGTAACTTTACTAACTTCTTTTACTATATGTTAACAGCTTGCCTATTGTGCACACTCATATTATCCATTTAGTAATTATGTTATGCAATTTTAAGCTTTGTTGTCTATTTATTTTTATAGCTTAGATAAAAAAAATTGCTTGTGTATATTAAATGGTCAATAAAAAAGACTATATAGACAACATGCGTATCAAGGCCCTAACTAATATCGTGGTACACTATAAGCTACAAAAAGTTTCATTCATGAATTTATCCTTCTTTTACTAATATTTATTTTCTTGATTCAATCCTTTTACATACACGATATATCAAGCCATTGTTAAATTCTGCATTTTAACATCCCGAATTATCCTCGTATTACATATATATAAACACTTAGCAATAAAACTAGAACATGTTATAACAGCTAAACCAAGCAAACTAGTTCAGTATCCAAAGTCATATGGCACAAGCCCCTTCAACTCCGGTCCATTCAGCCTATTTTTCTTTTCATGAAACTGCAAAAACAGCCTTAAGTAAACCAGCCATTGATTAACAAACCCGAATATACAACATTCTGCTCTGCAGATTTACTGAACTCGAATAAACCCAACATGGATTCCATCAATTAACACTTAAAGAGCACAACTTTGTCAAAATTAACATCTAATCAAAATGATAAGGCTATTTCCATAGGAAAAGTCGAAAAAGGACCATCAACCAGAATTGTTCCACAGAGATCATTGTTAGATATATCGCTGCAATCATACAACACATAAGCTAACTAACAAAGCAATTGAAACAACAAGAAGGATAAATTCAAACAAATCCAAGCTAATAAGATGCTTCAAATCACCTAACTGAATGCGAATTGGGGCGGGGATGGGGATTCCCCGGGGCGGGGGAATGCAATCTCCATCCTCTATCCCCATTAACGTTTTGGGAATGAAAAATTCCCCATCCCCGTACCCACGGAGATCTTTATCGGGGATTCCCCATCCCCATCGGGGCGGGTCTCCATTGGATTTGGAGAATCCCCGCCCCGTTGACATCCCTACACATAATCAAGAATAGACTATGAACTACAAAATGCTTCTACACTAGATTTTCTATTTTTTATTTTCTCTTTTAAAGATTATATGACACAATAAATGTAGACAATAGTCTATTTGATCTTATACATATAAGCAACCAAATATAAGGCCATGTCATTAAATCAGTTATTATTTAATTATACGTTTGTAAGAAACTCTTCTTATTGGTAAAAAATTTTATTATTATTTAATGGACTAGCTAGTGTAACACTTTTGAAAACACATTGTTTATTTCTAAGACTACTGAAATGCCATCAATATGATAGCTTATTTGATGTGCCACATAATCATAGTCTTTGTTATCTATTATCTACTAAACATGCTCTAACTATATTGATCATTTCACTGGTTTTAATAAGTATTAGTTATTCATAATTAAATTTTAAAACAGTTATCTTTCATCATACAAAAGAAAAACATGTTCATTCAGAATGTAACTTGAATGTTGCTTGTTCAAAATTATATTTGTCCTTTTCTTTCTTCAGAATAATTAGCCAAAATTCAAAACCGAATTTTGTAAATTACCCCTTTATAATTTCTATACATCTTGGATTGGATCAGGTTTCCTTAGCAGATGGAGCCAAGAGTGGATTCAATTTCACTTGATATCGCCAAAATAACACAATCTCTTAGGACTAACACCCAAATGTTGGAACCATTATCTACCAATTGTTGCATTTACAAAGCTCCTCCACATCTCTACACCTTAAACAAAGAAGCCTACACTCCAAAACGAGTTTCAATTGGACCCTTTCACCACGGAAAGCCGGAGCTCAAATTTATGGAAACTCATAAACTAAGGTATCTTTGTTCTTTCCTTCAAAGTATACATACAACAATGGAAGACTACATTGAAGGGCTGAAGAAACTCGAGAACCGTTTGCGTGAAAGTTATGTAGAAATTGAGGGATACAACAGAGAGAAATTCATTGAAATTATGGTGGTGGCTGGTGCTTTCTTAATGGATTTCTTGCTCATGTACTATTATGAAGAGTTCCAAAATAATGATCGAATATTTGGGAGACAACGGTTGTACTCAAATGTGAGGCATGACTTGTTGTTACTTGAAAATCAGGTTCCTTTCTTCTTCCTTGAGTACTTGTCACTACAAAAAATCAGATCTTTGAGGACAAAAGGCATGGGGCATTTGATTTTATTGTCCTCAATTCGAATTGTATAAATAATATAGAGGACGATTTGGTTTGGGGTGCCCGAATTACTTTTTATGTGGAATTGGGGACAATGAGTTTTTAAATGAAATAATATATAATGTTCATGGTAATGGGGGACAATTTTGAAATTACGATGGACTTACCCTAGAACTTTTCAATCTCTCTCCTAATAATGCAGAAGTTAATACTGCTAAACCTAACCGTCTCATTCCTCATCAGTTTTCTCCTTGCCTCAAACGACGGCCGCTTTCTCTCAATCATCATCTGTCGGCGGTCGCTCTCCCTGACAATGACAGGTTTGATATTCGGACTTTTAGTTTCTTTATATTTCTTCAATCCTCGTAACCTTATCGATGCTCTGTGTTATCTGTTTCACTTCGAGCTTCGTTATATGTTATTGTCTCTATCCCACTCCATTATATGGTTCAATCCTGTTCCTATTCTCTTATTTTTAGTTAACTGGTACCATAGGTTGGTTTTTTTTTTAGGTTTTCTGAAGTCGGTTTTGCATATAACAGATACTAATATAAAGCATCTCTCAGGTATATGCCTTCACTACCCATTTTGAGTATATGGCTTCCGGATTGTCAATTGATGAATTGAATCATTTTTATTGCTATTCTTCTCTCAACTTCAATGGTTGCATTGGCATGCTCCTTCTAATCAACCCATTCAAAGAAGTTCTGTTTTCGCTTTGATAAGAGTAATAATAATAATATCACTAGTTTCATTTTTATTTTCAAGGGTAGAATGGAAGCTAAATTCAATTTGTTATATGTTAGGAAAGCATTGGAGCAATTTATGATTCGTGAAAGCACAAAGCCTAAGGTGAAGAAAAAATATGTATGTTGCACTTTTCTACGAGCTTTAATTTTATTAAGCATTTGTAAATTTAGTAAATGATACTGAAGACTATATTGTTTTAAACGTGCTTACGATTGAAATTTGTTTAGAATTGCTTGGTTGCAACAAATTGTTAATAATTGGTGAAATTGGATGTTAGTATATTTGTGCCCCTTTACAATTATGTTTGTGATTTGGATTAGGTACATGTTGGTGTGTCTCTTCGTTGCTTTTCTCAATTATTGATTGGTTTTATTTCAATCATAGAATTGCGGGCTTCGCTATTGTAGAGCATATTATTTATCATGTTACTTCTCAAGTTGAGGATATAAGAATGGATGCCTTTTAGACTGATAAAATAGTTTCTTCTTACATCTCTCAATAAAGTTTGAGATTTTTGGTCCACCATTCTTAATTTTGTATATTTCTGCTCTTGGGTTTCTTTCAGTCAATGGTTAAAATTATTGTTGAATTCTAAGTTTAGGTCTTCTATATTTCAATCAATATATTTCTGATAAATATGTTCACATACGGTTTCTTCAAACATTTCTCTAAGTTTTTAAATCGGTATCATGTAGAACTCATTCTTAAGTCTCAAATGAGCACTTCTTTTAAAATCTATTTGTTACTCCTGAAAACTAACCTAATTGTTTCCTTTTTACCGAACAAACAGATTATCAAGCAAAAACAAGCAATCAAAGACAAAGAACACAACGATATATTTTTTTAACGAGGTTTCCTAGTGTGTTTTACCACTCCTAGACTATATCCTCGTGTGTGTGTGCAGGTTTTGTGGTTTCTTCATTAATGGTTGCCTAACAGTCGGCCAAAAAGAA
>CAOJBJ010572975.1:0-14375 GCA_948291685.1 Euphorbia celastroides | reverse complement strand
CCAATCATATCCGAGATGCATGTGGAAAGTCAATTAATAAAGAAGATCCGACGACAATATATGAAGATAATGTTGCCTGTATTGCACAACTTAAGGAAGGCTGTATCAAAAGAGATAGAATAAAACACATTTCGACAAAATTCTTCTTCACTCATGATCTTGAAAAGAATGGTGAAATCAAAATTCAGCAGATTCACTCCTGTAACAATCTAGTGATTTGTTCACAAAAGCTTTACCTTCTTCAACTTTCAAGAAGTTGGTTTACAACATCGGTATGCGTAATCTCAAGGATCTTCAGTCATCTAGCAAACTGGGGGAGTAAACAATGTACTCTTTTTCCCTTAACTAAGGTTTTTATCCCACTGAGTTTTTCCTTGGTAAGGTTTTTAACGAAACAGTGTCTCATTCGCAAAAAGCGCACATCAGGGGGAGTGTCAAGAAAGATGTTCGCAGCCAGCACAGTGAAGCCGCATTTTCACTGTGCGGCACTATACAGCGGGACTCACATCAATTATTATAACTTTCTGATTATCTACGATTATGTCATTGAGTTTTACTATAAATGAATATCAGTTTTTGTTATTCAATACATCTCAGAATTCAATCAATAAGAATTCTCTCAATTCTTTCTGGTCTCACTATTTCCTTGTTGTTATAATAAGTTTGTTTCTTTAAAAAAAATAAATTAAAAAAAAAAAAAAGAAAAGCGGCTATTTTTATCAATCCGTACAAGCCAAGGTATCCTCGAGTGGGCTGGGCCCACAAGCCCACTGTCACTTTCTACCAATAGACTCCAGACGTGTGCAGTTTGCCACTCGTTCCATATCTGATATCTTTCACCCTTGTCACCATCTTCACTTTGACTTCACACGTGTGCTTCTTAACTGCTTCACATTTATTTCATCCCACTCTTTTTATGCTTTTTCATTTTATTGTTAACTAATAATAACCGTAGAAAGTGTCCATTTTCAATTCACGCAGGGCTTAAAATATAATCTCTCAATTCAAAATAAGTAACTTTTAGAATATTTATTAATATTAATAGAATATGTATTATACCATTAAACGATTAAATTACTCATTGATTTTTATATAAAAATTCTTCTCTTCTTAATTACTAACACATAATTTTATCAAGACATAACATCTTTCATAATTAATGCAATGGTAAATTAGAGATTAATGATAAAATAATAAATTGAAAATATAAAGAATCACTTAGAATGAAACAAAATAAAAAGATTACAAAATCACTTATTTAAAATGAAGATACTATTTTTTAAGTCAAAATGCATTGTTGTTTGAAATTTTGTAACACTAATTCATTAGAATAGTGACTGTGATAACAATTATAAACAGACCTAACATTAAGTTAACCTACAACATTCACGCGCTCATATATACAAAGGTTGTTTACATTTTTGGTAGCAGTACTCATTATGAGTATTTGAAGTCAATATTTTATATCTTTTTAGCTAAATCAAATGGTGTATATTACATATGATTGAATCCTTAGTTCAATAATTAAGATGAAATTTATAAATTTTAAAAGTCTTAAATTCGAGTTGCACCTGGAACGGTTTGAAAATTTTGCTTCAATTTACTGTAAGGGTATATGAGGCAAAGTTTTTTAAGGTGTATATTAAAAATGAGTACAATTTAACTTAAAACAAGCACACACATTTAATTTTTGAGTAAAAAGAAAAGGCACATTTGACTTTAATCATACATTTGCAGAGGTCTCATCAAAATGTATAGTGGAAGTAAATCCTTATTCACCTAAGGAAGTACAATTATAAGGATGTGTATATATATTATCATTTTACCAATTACTAAGCAAATACCTAGGATAGGATACTTCACACAGTATTTGACATCTGCTTGACAGAAAAATATAGCAACTGTTGGTCATTTTCAAGTTACAAAGTTCCGAAATTTGGCACTAACTTGTGATATATTTTTTTAAAGAGTGAATAATTATAACTTCTCTAAGGTGTAACTTATTCCACTACTACTTCTCTTAATTTTTTAAATATCATTTATACCTTTTTAAGGTTTACTTCCATCCAACTTTAACTTCTTTCTGTTAATTATTTAACTTTTTTTTCATTCAAATAGCTCATGTGATAAATTGTAGTTGACAAAATTACCCTTTTCCCTTTTTCTCCAAGTAGCAACCATTTAGTTTATTATCAAAACCATTGCCATTAACGTCAATAACCTCTCATTAACGTCAATAACCTCTCATTAATACTTTTCTTCTTGCCCCTTTTTATGCTTTTATTTGTTATCATCATAGTTATCAAAATTCTACGATTCACAATATAAATCTTATGATATGATTCGATTTACCCACAAATAAATTCGAGCTTATAAGGTGAATTTAAATGCACACGAATCAGTCACGAATTTTACGATTCACGATATGTATCTTACGATTCGATTGGATTTACCTACAAATCAGTTCAAATTTATTGGGTGAATCTAAATGCACTTGAATCGGTTACGAATAATACAATTCCCGATGTGAATTTACAATTCAATTTACCAATAGATTGATTCAAATTAATGAAGTGAAAGGAATGGTTTGAATCGGTGAAATCAAGAATGAAAAGTAGTTGTATGATTAATATGGCTTCTTTGTTATATTCAAATTGCATTTCTTCACTAAAATATGATAATATTTTAAGTCGAACATGCTAAATGATATGTATTATGATAGTTTTGAACTTGAACTGAATCTTACGATGTAATTCAATTTGCCATTCACGATTCGCGATATTTGAATTTCGATTATCTATCATATTTCAAGTGGGTATCAAACATACAGATAAAAATAAAAGTCAAAAGCAAAAGAATAAAAATAATTAGAGTAAATACATGTTATATTTTTTTCTTTTATTTGTTTTCTATTAAAATAAAAATAAGAGTCAAAGCTTCTTTTTCTACAGCAAAAGAATGAATCCAAAATATTAATGAGGTTATTAATGTTAATGGTAATGATTTTGATAATAAACTTAATGGTTGCTACTTGGAGAAAAAGGGAAAAGGACAATTTTATCAACTACAATTTACTACTTGAACTAGTTGGATGAAAAAAGTTAAATAACTAACAAAATAAAGTTAAAGTTGGATGGAAGCAAACTTTAGGGAAGTATAAATAATATTTAAAAAACTGAGAGATGTAGTAGTGGTATAGGTTAAACCTCGGGGAGGTTATAACCTTTTTTAAATTATTCTGTAAAATTTTATAGTAAAATGAATACGATTGTCCCATTTTTTGGCATAATTTAGAATTTAAAAATATTTATTTGTTAACTTTCTAAAAACACAAGCCTTTTTTTTGTGAAAAAGATAATACATACCCTTTTTATTACCAAATTAAAATACAAAGCATATTTTTTATAATTATCCTATAATTTATATTCTAAGTGAGTTGCTTTTACATTATGTGACTTCATATTTATAATTAGGGTATTGCCCGTGCGATGCACAAATATGTCATTTGTGATTAAATTAAAATGAAAAACATTAAAAATATATTAGTTGATAGATTTGCTTAATAGATTATAATGAAATTGAATTCACTTAATTAAATAATTATAAATATTTCATTATTAGGCCTTGTTCTCTTTACCTTCAATTTGGTTCAGTTCAGTTCAGTTTAGTTAAGTTAAGTTCAGGTCAGATCCATTAATTTTAGTTGAAAAAGTAATGTAAACAAATTAAGTTCAGTTCAGTTAAGTTCTATTCAGTTAAGTTAAGTTAAGTTCAGTTCAGGTTTCAGAAGTTGAAGAGAACATGACCTTTGTTCGGATAAGGTCTTTTAAAATGTATAAGGGAAACTTAGAGTTTGAAGATATAGTAGTTGTAAAAAGTGAATTTATCAATATCGCTCAAGTTTCTGTTATAGGTAAAAGGGACTCTTAAAAGGTATAAGGATAAAAAAATTCCTTAAGAACTTCGTAACTTTCATATTAATTAAATTGACTTGACAAAAAATATTGTAAATGTCATGTGACAAAAAAATGAAAATCGAGTCTAAAATATTTCGCTTTATTATGCATTTGCTTTAAATTAAAAATAACATGTGTTAGAAAATATTGATTAACTAAATTTTACAATGGTAAAAATAAAAATAACAAAAATAATCTCCGAATATTGACAAAATTGATTTTCGATTCCGGTTCTTTACCCAATGGAGGTGCAAACTTGTTGAAATGTTCATGATTTTGAGCTTTCAAACACCACCTTCAACCAAAAATAAACATAAGAATTATGATAATGTGAATTTATAGTTTAACACTACAAAATAAAATAAATTAATTAAAGAGATAAAAAATACCAATATTTTGAGTTATGTTAGACATGCACCGTGTTTAAAGGATACTTGATAGTTCTCTTTAGAATTAAACAATTTCGTCAAATTCTGTATAGATAACTCGACAACAGGAATAAAAATACAATATATTATAAAAAGATATCGCACATGGAGTTAAGCGCAAAAGTATTTTGTCGTTATATATTAGATAAAAAGATAAAATAAAGGACGAAAGCATATTAATAAAGACCCCAAAAATATTGTCATACACCTATTATATAGGAAAAAAAAATATAACCTCTTCAAAACTTAGAACACACAGCTAAGATATATAGAGAAAATATAAGGCTCTAACTTTAAGTAATAAATGGAAATCATTAAAACCAAAACGTTGATATTAAACGGGAATATAATTGCACTTAAAAACACATTAAAACTACATAATTTATAACTTTGATATTAAACGATTAGTAATTAAAACTACATTAGGGAAAAGCGGAATGTTGTGAAAAATGCTTCTTCAATTTGTGGTTATCAATTTTTAATTAATAGACAATTATGCCTTGTTAAATAATAATTAAGAATTTTTAATATTTTATAAATAAAAAATATTAGGGTAAAAGCCTTTTAATAATCTTTTACTTTTATTAATATATAGATTACTCATGATACCAATTGATCTTTGATCAAGTAGTATACATTTCAATGTGTTGTGGGAGGTCTTAGTTCGACATCCAGTCTCTTCAAGGATTTATTAATATTTTTTTTAAAAAAAAAAGATTACTCACGATCAACCTAATCATCTTAAAAAAACCACATACCGCCGGTAATCTCTTTATATAAAGCTTTTCAAGCCAGTCACCTCTCACCTCACATGGCACTTTCTGCCAATAATCTTAATATAATGTATTCCAACGGCTCTACCAAATGCAACTTACTAGCATCATAAATTTTGATTGCAATTTACCGTGATCCATAAGCTAAAATATAGTTAAGATTTAGCGATAGGTTTTATTGCCATCTCTCTCATTTGACAACATGTGAATATCTCTTTGCTTGCATTTTGTACAACACACTTTGTTTTATATCTATTGTGAGCTGAAATTTATAATATGGGACCGAAATGATTCGGATTATAAACCATTAGGTCTCGATATAATTTCATGAAGCTCTAAGAACTAGACATGTTCACGTGTTTGGGTACCCGTCCGAGCCCGTTTGTAATGGGCCGAACTTATACTCAAAATTTGTCAAAAAGCTCAGCCCGAGCCCGAGCCCTAAAAGCTCGAAATATTATGGGTGGACTTGGTTTTATATAAATACTCGAGTCCGTCCGATCAATAATAATTTTATTTTTTATATTTTTAATGTAATATATTTAACTTTTATTTTATATTTTTATGTTTTAATACATAGAATTTTTAAACTTTACTAAAAAAATACATTCTAAAATAAAAAGAGGTTCAAATATATACTGAAATATATGTAAAATCTAAACATGTGTATTTAACATTCGTATTTTCTATTTTTAGATATTTAAAAATAGGCCAAATACATAGAAGGCTCCCTGAATTTGACAAAAAAGCCTATTGCCCTCCTTAACTTTCAAAAGGTTCTATTACCCCCTGAACTTTGCTTTTTTTGTTGCTTTGGTATCCTTGACATTGAATAACAACATTTTCAACTAATTAGAGAGTCAATGTTCACAATACGAAAGAGAAATAAAAGATTTTACGAATTCAAACTCTTAAAAATTAAGTTAAATTAAGAATTTTAAGAGGATGAAATCATGAAAATTATGAATTTAAATACAATATTATTGTTGTAATTTGTTTTTTTTTAATTATTTTAAAACAAATAATACAATTCACTCGTCTATCCATTTTCACGTCAAAAATCACTCTGCCAAGTCAGCATCAAGGATGTTGAAATGATAAAAAAAAGCCAAGTTCAGAGGGTAATTAGACCTTTTGAAAGTTGCGGGGGATAA
Source organism: Euphorbia celastroides (assembly GCA_948291685.1). NCBI lineage: Eukaryota > Viridiplantae > Streptophyta > Magnoliopsida > Malpighiales > Euphorbiaceae > Euphorbia > Euphorbia celastroides. The sequence goes on along the minus strand of CAOJBJ010572975.1, from coordinate 8,064 downwards.
TAGGCTTTTTTTGCCAACTTAAAAGAGCCTCTTATACATTTGACCTTAAAAATATTCTAAAAAAGGTTTGAGCTTTGGGACAGGCTTGGTAATGACTTTTTAAATCTACCTGAAACCCAAAATTATACAAAATGAACTGAACTAAATTTAAATTGTTATTTTTAATCAAAATCTCGGCCGAATCCACTTTCCCAATGAACAGGTACAACAACTAAACACTATATATGATAAATTAATATTTTGACAGAATTAAGTACAATTGATAACAAAGCCAAATACAAATAAAGTTGAAATGATGGGAAGGAATCAAAGATAATGAGGTTTAGGTGGAAGTAATCGATCATTAAGGACCCATACGGTCTGTGTTTAAAGACCCAAAATTATTATGCATTTGGGTCCACATTGGTTGCTCATCATTCCACCATATTACCTTTCACTGTTGGCAATGGATAACCGATATGATTCAATGTAAATAATTGTTAAAAACACAGTATTAAAATATACATATTAAAACCACTTTTTCTTTTTAATTTCATTTTTACCTTTTTGGTAGTTATTCTATAGTTATAATATAGTTTTGATGTAAAATTATTTGCATTTTTTATAGTTATCTGGCAATGCATATAGAATTATAAGAATTGGATAGTTATCTGGTGCATAACTATAATACATAATGGTATAATAGATACATACTCATCTTGTAGGCATGGTATAATTTATCACATTGATATTGTAATTTTTTTATTTAGTTATGTTTGATGATTTTATTAAAGCATGCACAATTGATGTAATAATCTTTTAATTAAGTTTGTGTTATAACGGCTTAATTGTATCCATAATACATAAACTATGTCAAGTTTCTCAATTTGGTGCATGAACTTTACTTTTATCCATTATCATACATAAACTTATAGTTGACCTTTCATTATCATACATGTAACCTACTATTAAAGGTTTCCTATTATAAATTAATATTTGTTACAATGAAATTGTCGATAACTAAAGAACTATCAATATTATGAAATTTCTTTTTATTTTCGTTTCACTTTATTTTTTTTCTTATTCTTTGCGTACACATAATTTTGTATATTCTTCAAATCCATAAATCTAACAGTGATATATTTATATTATTAAATCAATTTATTAAAAAGATTTAAAAGATATTTAATTTATATCAATAAAACATTAGATAAAATTTTATCACAAAATAATCAAATATAATTATTGCAAAAAAATTCACTAAGGAATGTATATGTCGTTTACACACTTAAAAATTACGATTATCGCAATGCTTTAATATTTTTTTCATTAATATTAACTTAAAAATGTGTAATGTCACTCCTATAAATTTTCACCTCATTTTTTAAAAGGTATATAGCTATTCAAATGTCTAACCATTTCTTACTCTCTTAACTACATATTGTGATACGGCTAAATAATAATACAACCTTACACCGAAATATGATCCCCATTTTCGATGGAATTGCTAATGTAAATACACATGTTTTTCAGTTTTATGTATACTGGAGGTTAGATACTTGTTATATATGTTCACCCCATAAACAATCAACAATTATGCAAATTTCTAGTAAGTTGGATTTGCATGCTATTAAATGATTGCTAATTTAAAGAGAGATAGGAACAAAGTTAGTGTGAGAGAGAATTTTTAGGAAAATATGTATTTAATTACAATCATTCAATTAAAATTGAACACTTTTTCAATTTTAGAGATTTCTAATACCTATTATTTTCTTTGCTTTGAGTTGTTTAAATGAATGAGAACCTAGTTTAACTTTAAAATGTTGGACTTATTGTTTCATTATGACATTGCATTATTGATCCAATAATGTTAAAATACTTATTTTTTTTGGATAAGGATCTATATATCTGCCACTAATGATTTTGGCTGCTTAATCTATCAATTCTACAATCCTTTTTGGTTTAATTTGGTGAAATTTAAGTTCTTTTCTGTTTGTGTCTATGTAATTAAAATAAACCAAAGAGAAAATAATTAATTAAAACTTTCTTATAAGAAATGACATCATTGATTAAGTTCCAAACTAGTGGAAATTGAGTTAAAAATTTAAATTCTAAAAAGAATGTTGAAATTAATCTGTTGTCTCAAATTGTGGCATTGGCTACATTTTCTTTTCAATTTTTTTTATCCATAACACATGTCTATATTTGTGACGTGTTAAATTATCTGGATCAATGAGACATGTTAAGAGATTCTTGGTTCATAAGAAATTGTGATTAGCATTATTGACGATAAAAATGGCAATGATATGGTGCTTTCAAAATTCAATCAAAGGGCAGCTTTTATAACACTATATAAATTCATTACAATTTTTCTCAGTAACGATGTTCAAAGAGAGGATGTACATACCATGAGGCATAACCAACAAGAAAATTACTCAGAATGGAAATTTAAAGATATAAGTCGGAAAACACAAAACACAAAATAAGTAAGGGCGATAAAGACTTTAGTCTTAGATCCTTTTCTTCATCTTCAATTTAGTTCAGTTCGGTTCAGTTCAGTTTAGTTCAGTTTAGTTCAATTAAATTTAGTTCAGGTCACATCCATTTATTTTAGTTGAAAAAATAATATAAAACAAATTAAGTTCAATTCAGTTCATATTTTAAAAGTTGAAGTAAACAGGTTTTACTCAATTATTTTTTTTTAAAAAAATAGATATGTAAGGTGCGTGCTGATCAATCTACGACGTATCCTCGTGTGGGCTGGGCCCACAAGCCCACTGTCAGTTTCTACCAACAGACTCCACACATGTGCAGTTTGCCACTCGTTCCATATCTTTGACTCTAGTCACCATCTTCACTTTGACTTCACACGTGTGCCTCTTAACCACTTCACTTCTATTTCCTCCAATTCTTTTTATGCTTTTTCACTACATAGTTATAATTACTAATAGGCCAAATTTAAAAACATCCATTTAACTTGTCAAAATAGTTACTTAATATACTAAACTTTCAAATTTGTAAATAATTCATTAAATTTATTCAAAATTTCAAATAACTTGTTCAAAGTAGCAAATAACTCACTGGATTTACTTAAAGTTGCAACTAATCATCCTAACTTTTTAAAATCAAATAAACTGACTCCTTAATGCTAACATGACATATGAATTTTTCAAACTTTGTCACGTTAGTGTTAGGAGGGTTATTTATCACACTTTTAACAAGTTGAGATGATTAGTTACACCTTTAGACAAGTTCAATAGATTATTTATAATTTTTAAAAATTTAGCGTGTTGAGTGACTTTTTTTTAGTAATAAGGAGGCATATTTGCCTAAATTGTTGATTATGAGGTTTGAATCCATAACCCCACACTTGTTGGATTTCCTAACAAAGTGTGGTGACCACTAAACTAAGTCTATTTTGAACAAATTCAAAATGATATTTATGTGTTAAGCCTTAGTTATATAATTGTTTAGGGGGCCTATGCTTTCATTCATTGGAATCTGATTTTTCATTGGATATGTTTTTTTATGCTTTTTCACCAATGGTTGTACTCTTAACACAATTTTAACCCTCATATATAGGGTCGTGTTTCATAGTAAGACTCATGATTGAGTTTTTATAATTTTAAATCTTTGTATATTTAAAATTAAAAATAATTTTAAGTTACTTTTAATATTTACACTTGACATTAAGAGAAAGTAGTATACTTAATTCATCTCACGATTGAATGATTGAGCCTGCTATTGAAACTCACATATGACTTTAAATCTCATCAAGCTGTATAGTGAAATAAAACCATATTCTACTGTATTCAAAGTATATTCTTTTAACTAATTACTACGCTCTCGCGTTAGTAATTTATAAGTTACATAGTTGTGAAGGTTTCACAAAAAAAATAAGATGTTTGAAAAATAATATACAAGTGTATATTATGTTATACTATAAATGAATTACTTTTACATTATTGACTTCATAATAATATGTAATTATCCGTGTAATCCAAACCATAGGCCACCAGTGCTCGTTATATAAAGCTTTTCTGACATGGACCCCTCTCCTTTTATGTATTAGTAAATTCCCACGGTTGTACCAATCGCAATTAACTAGCATATGCAATTTACAATAAACCATAAGCTAACATATAGTTAAGGTTCAATAAGAGGTTGTAGGCTAAATGCATTTCAACATCTCTGAATTTGTTCCTATATCCTTTTACTCTCATGAACTTCCCAATGTTTCTCTCACTCTCTTAAATTTTCTCCTAGTAATCTCTCGCTCCCTTAAATTGTCTATAAAAATGCGTTTAAACATTAAAATTACACATATCAACTTCTGATTTGATAGAAAAAATAAAATTTTTTAAAAGTCAAGCCAATTAGAAGTTAACACGTGGCATTTATGGGGACAAATTGATGCATTTTTGTAAGTTGAAGAGGTTAAGTGGTACATTTTTGCAAGTTCAAAGAAGCATGGGGAACTTTCAAATGTTCATGGGAGCAAGAGGATATTAGGGGCAAGTTTAGAGAGTCATTTGACCTACGGTAACTTACATGATATTCATATGACCAAATTTAACAATTGATAAATCAACGATGTCACCTTCAACATGCTTATTTCATAAAATAACAAACAAGTTAAACATATACCACCAAGCATCCAAAGAAACAAAATAATATCATTGTACACGTTGTAAATTACATGTCATACATTTCACTGACATAAAAAAACGTTATTGTTTACGTTGTTAATACATATGTATTACATATATTGTCTCACATATGTCATACATTGAACATATACCACCAAGCATCCAAAGAAACAACATAATATCATTGTACACGTTGTAAATTACATATGTATTACATATGTCATACATTTCACTTACATAAAAAAACGTTATTGTTTACGTTGTTAATACATATGTATTACATATATTGTCTCACATATGTCATACATTAAACTTACATAGCATTACATATTACATATATAATACATATGTCTTACATAAAAATTACGAACTAGTTTGATAAGAAAAATAACTTTACAAATCCATTATAGATACGCTACATATATATATGTTACATATGTTTTACAGAGTTATTGCATAACATTACATGTGTGATATATGTGCAATACATTCCTTACATACAAATTTAAGTCTGATTAATGAAGAAGAATAATTCATTACATATATTACATAATCATTACATTGTCATTACATATACAATATATATCATTCTCATTGTTGACATCACCAAAGAAATATTTTATCAAACACCCTGTATACATCCTTTAAACACCATCATCTTCATCACCATTACATCATCTTCATCACCCTAGCAATTCAAAATGTCAAAAGCAGAAATCAAAGCAAATTGAAAGTGGAGTCGAAGTCAATTTCAAAACTATAATCGAAGTCGAAGTCGAATTTGAAATCGTAATTCCAGTGGAAGTGATTGAAGCAAAATTGTTGAATCAGAAACTTGAACTTGCAATTCACAGACAGAAAATCAAATTTATTAAAAGGTAATCGAATTCCGAGAGTAGAGACATCGAAAGATGTACCTTGTCTTTACGCATAGTGTCGACAGTTTCGATTTGAGAATCAATGGAAACTTTGCCCAAGCCGATGAAGGATTGAAAGCTGTAGAACTGAATTGCGACTTAAAAATAGATTGAAGGAATTGAATATGGAGATACAGAATTCACCAAGAGTTAGAAGGACAGATACCGATCTATATAGAACGTAGAGAGTGTTAAGTGAAAGCTAGAAAGGATAAAAGGTGAGAATAAAATTGTTGAGTGATATACATGGAAATATTTTACACAAACTATATATACATGTTAATTTCCTTTTATCATCATCTCTCACATTCAAATTTAACATTTTAATGTCTCGTTTCTTGAATTTTGCACGGCGTTTGTTGTTTTATATCTACCATGAGGTGAAATTTGAAAATTTGAGACTGAAACTTTTGGGTTATAAACCTTTAGGTCCGAAAAATGTTGATACAATTTCATGAAACCGTTAAAATCAACAGGTTCAAATGATAAATTAATACGATATAAATTGCTACAAATGATAACAAAGCCAAATACAAATAAAATGGAAATGATGGAAGGATGGGAAGGAATCAAAGATGATGAGGTTTAGATAAAAGTGATATTTCATTAAGGGCCCATATTGTCTGCGTTTAAAGACCCAGAATTATTGTGCATTTGGGTCCACATTGGTGGCTCGTCATTCTACCTTATAAGTTATAACCTTTGATTGTTAATACAAATAATTGTTAAAGCACATAATATTAAAAATATATTCAAACTACTTTTTCTGTTCATTTTTTCTATTCTTTTATTTATACAACAGTTATATTATAGTTTTGATCTCACATATAATTATCGAGTAGCAGAAAAGACTATAAGTGGATCACTAAGTGGATCACTGGTCTGCGCATAACTATAAGAAAAAATAGTATAAAAGATACATACTTATCTTGTAGTTATAGTATAAACATTGATATTTTAATTTTGTTATATAGTTACATACTAAGATTTTTATCATAGCATGTGCAGTTGATGTAATAATGTTTTAAAATATGTTTGCGTGTATAACCATGTGATAAGTACAATATAACTAAAAAATAAGTTTATATTACTAAATTTTAAGAAAAATGTGACATTTTGGAAAAATAACCAGCTTGAAAAATAAAGAATTTTGTTATGTGTTTTTTTTTGGAAAACTTCAAAAACCTTCCTTGATGTTTTACCTTTAATAAAAAACAATCTTGAAGTTTAAATATTTTAAAAACAACCCTGATGTTTCTAAACATTATTAAAACATGGATTTTTCATCCAACCGGTGTTAAATGATAACATGGCAAGAGACATTTTTGTCCAATTACTACCTTTAACCTAAAAACTCATTTACTCTAATAACCAAACCTAAGTAACCAGTAACACTAAACCCTAACCCACTAAACTCTGACCCATCCCTTTCCCCAGCCGTCCGAAAACATCGGCGATCGCCTGAAAACGCTGGAAACGTTAAAATCGCCGGGAAATGCGAAAAACTCCAAAAATGCCGGGAAACACATAAAACTCAGCCCTGTTGAAAACCCGTTATCGTTGCCCCTTTAATCCAGCGAAAGACAAACCTTGCCGAGAACACAATTGAAAAACGCCGGTGAGATGGGAGAAGGGGAAATTTTAGTGTAAAACATAATTGAAGATATAATAATTGAAGGCACGAGCAAAGCGGCCAAAAAAGTTGGGTCAATGATTCATAAATATCAACTAAACATAGATTAACTACACATTATTATTTTAGATTTGGCTTTACATCACACCTATTATAGTTTCTTCCGATATGATTATATTTCATTTTTTTTCTTCGAAAGGTAGACGAGACTCCACAAAACAGCTGCATATAGAACTATAAGGTCCATATCCTAGCCGATTGTTTTGTAGTTAATATTACTGAGAATAATAATAACTAAGTTGACGATGATATGATGCCTTGTGAATGTGGGCAGCCTTTATAACATCAAAATTCTCTACAACTTTATCGACCAAACATTGCCTTGGAAAATCAACGACAAAACCATGTGGCCACCTGGGCTGGCATTCAACAAAGATTTAGTCCGTCCATTTAAAAATCACCTGGCCTACCGCCGCGGCTTCTCTGGATTGATTTAGTCCGTCCATTGAAAGTCAAAGTCTTCTATACTGACGGCTGAAATTTCCTTTCATTTTCTAATTCATGTGATAAACACAATTAGCTGCCTTGTCCTAAATCAGTTATTTTATCTGATTTCCATAAAAAAAACAAAAAATCTGATAATATGTAAACCGTTGTTAAGAATTACAATTTGTTTTCTGCTCCTTCCATTGAAAACTCATTGTCATTCTAAACTTTTCTATTCTCTTTTTAATTGTTCTTTCCTTATGTAGAATATATTGTTTCAAATGACATAATTAATAGTTATAATAGAAAAAACATGTCTAATTAATTCAATCACGTTCATGTTTTTGCATCCTCCTCCCTTACAAGATTGAGTATTTACGAGTTTTAATTAATTACTTAC
>CAOJBJ010572730.1:0-10967 GCA_948291685.1 Euphorbia celastroides | reverse complement strand
TCTCCTACTCAAATTCTGCCATGTGTCAAATGCAGTCCAAGTTAGCAAACAACACGTTAACTCCCTTTAACGCCAAAATCACCCCGTAACTCCTTCACGTCGAAATCACGATTCTTCCGCGATTCTGATTTTCTTTCCTTCTGTTCTTTTTTCTCTTGTGATCAAAGTTCCTTCCGATTTAGGTTTTACGATTCTTATTGAATTTTTGTGATACTTTCGGTTTATTCAGTAAAATCTGTCATTCTTTCACTTTTGATCATTGAACTGTTCTAACTGTGTTCATCTAAATGGAAGATGAAGTTCAGTGTTCGCTAAATTCAAGCACTGATATGGAGGTAAAATCAATGATTACTCTTTTTTCTTTTAGTTGAAAGACAATAACTGACGGTTAATTTCATTACATATGTTGTTTTAATATAGGGAACAACTTTCTTTTCATTGTTTCAGCAGATTACTTGTTCACGTTGGTAAATATAAGAAAGTATAAACATGCAAACAAGATTAGAATATTCAGCCACTGACTTGAAATTTAATGAAATTTGGAATGACTTTGGTCCTATTCTAGCATAGCCACTATATTTCAAATTTACTTAACTATATTATTCATAACAAAAAGTTCCATGTAAACCATTTAATGTTTCAATATATGTATTTTCCAGGTTGAAGAAGAAGAAAGTTCCGAAGAAATAATTGAAAATAGCAACGATGACTCGCTATTAGCCGGAAAACCTTGTGATGTCGATGCTTTTCATTCAAACATGTGTAAGGAGTGGATTCCCGCGATTGGTATGCAATTTGACAGTGAAAACAATGCACGAGATTTTTATAATCGATATGCATACAAGTTTGGGTTCGGTATTAGGAAGAGTAGAGCACATAAAACTACCACTGGATTTTTAACAGGTAGACTATTTGTTTGCTCAACTGAAGGAAAACGTCAAAAAGACAAGCGAAACATGTTTGTCAAAGTTCATCGTGTGGAAACAAGATTCAATTGTCAAGCAAGAATGAAGATTAAGTATGAACCAGTGTGCCAAAAATATGTTGTTACAGAATTTATTGCTAGTCATACTCATATGATGTCGACTCCAAGAAAGACACATCGGTTTCGCTCTCATAGGAATATATCTTTAGCACAAAATGTTATGGTTGACATGGCTGACGACTCAGGAATAGCTCCAAAACAAACACTTGAGTTATTGAACAGACAAGCTGGTGGACGAGAGAATCTTGGGTTTATTGTTGAAGATTATAGGAACTATCTACGATCAAAAAGGACTAAAGAGATGCAGCTAGGGGATACGGGTGGTGTGCTAGAATATCTTCAACAAATGCAATCGGATGATCCTAGTTTTACCTATGCTATACAAGTTGATGTAGATGATTTGATAACTAATATTTTCTGGGCCGACGCTAAGATGAAAGTGGATTACGATTACTTTGATGATGTTGTGTGCTTTGACACAACATACATGAAAAATAGAGCAGAAAGACCCTTTATGGTCTCAAACAATCTCCAAGGATGTGGCATTCAAAGCTTGCACAATCACTTCGAGATTTTGGATTTCAGTGTTCCAGAGCTGATGTATCCCTGTACTATTACCGCCGGCAATCTACTGTCTTGTTTTGTCTCATCTATGTTGATGACTTACTGATACTTGGCAATGTTGATGGTGAGGTATCTCGGCTAATTACTCATCTCCAGTCCCGCTTTGCTGTTAAGAATCTCGACCCTGTAGCATATTTTCTTGGTATTGAGTTTCACCACCAAGGTTCTACTCTACATCTGTCTCAGAAGAAGTATATTGAGGATTTATTAACTAGAGCTCGGCTTAGTGAGGCTAAGCCTGTTTCTACTCCAGCTAGTCCAGATCACAAGTTGTCTGTGCATGGTTCGATCCCTTACCCTGACATCACATTGTACCGCAGTATAGTGGGGGGTCTTCAGTATTTATGTATCACTCGCCCTGACATTGCTGTATCACTCGCCCTGACATTGCGTACTCAGTCAATAAAGTCTCTCAGTTTATGAATTCACCAACCGAACAACACTGGCAAGCCTTGAAGCGAATCTTGCGCTATCTGTCGGGTACTCATCATTTTTCTTTACAGTATTTCCGTCAGTCCAGTGTTCATCTACATGGCTTTTAAGATTCTGACTGGGCTGGTGATGTTGACGATCGCCGCTCTACTACGGGATATGGTGTTTTTCATGGAACTGATTTGATCTCGTGGTCTTCTAAGAAACAGCGTACTGTTTCTCGCTCATCCACTGAAGCTGAGTATCGTGCCATTGCTTCTACTAATTCTGAATTTTTTTGGATTAGTATGCTTTTGACCGAGATTGGTTTTCCTCTGTCTACAACACAATTCTTATGGTGTGATAACCTCAGTGCCACATATCTTATTGTCAATCCTACTTTTCATTCCCGGACTAAACATCTTGAATTGGACTTTCACTTTGTTCAGGAACGAGTTTCTTCAAAGGCACTAGTGGTTCGATACATCTCAACTGATGATCAGGTTGCAGATGCTCTCACCAAGCCATTGTCCAGTAGCCATTTTCAGACACTTCGGTCCAAGTTGGCTGTGGTTGACACCCCACCCAACTTGCGGGGGGTGATAGAGATAAATGTAATTAGTTGTATATTTGAGGTTTTATTGTGTAATTATCCTTGTAAAACCCTAGTATATATATGATATGTTACACTCTCCTGATTGTAGAGGAGATTACGCCAACCCTATTCTTTCAATGAACAATATTAAAGTTAAAATGCAAATGCTTGTTTTCAAAAAGTTCAAATAAAATTTTAAAAAAAAAGGATAATTGGTACAAATACCACGTCCACTAATTAGAACAGTAGACATAAGGCCCAATAAGACTAAAGCCCATAAGCCCAATGAGAAAAATTCTTTTTCCCTCATTCTCTAGCAGATAAGTTAATTTCAAGTAACTCATTTATCTGCATGTCTTGATCTTGACATGAAGCGGCCAAAAGAGTACTACTCTCATTAGGACCACAATGGAAACGTGTCGATTTCGAACAAACTTATACACTAGATGGTCAACATAAAATTTAGCATCACTTAGTAGCTTTTGTACCATCTAGAAATGGGTAGTTTTCTAAAATTTATTGTTTCAATATGAAGAAAAATATTCAATCATCTGAATTAATTTTGAATTTAAACGAAAACCAATTAAAAAAAACACGCATACTAACAATTCATTCCTTTTCTTTGAGTATTCTAGAACTCTTGTTACAACTGTCTTTTGTCTTTTGGTCATCAAACAATAGCTAAACGTATTTGATTATAACTGTTTTTAATTACAGATACAAATCTAATAACATCTAACAGAAACCACAACAGTTTAGTCAAACACGAGTTGTTTCTTCATCAATGATTATAAAATTTCGAAAAACATTGAAGGAAGTGAGATGTTCAAGTTGCCCAAATTGGAAACTACTGAGGAAGAATCTGCAGAATCTTAACTTTCGGATTCTGCCCAAAAGAATCTTATGTTTTTATCACTATATTATAGCTTTTCTTTTTTCTTTTTCCATAGGTACGTTTTCTCTCTATTTTATTCACTATAGTTCTCATACACATTCAATTATATCACCTTTTTCTTTTTAAACGTATAACAATTAATAATAAATAAATAAATAAGAAAAAATGAATAATAGCTTTCGTTTAATGAAGGCATAAGCTTTAGTTCGATTGCTGGACTTCCTATTACATACAGCTATGGAACCTAAACTATGTTGCTGTTGAAAACTGCAAAAGTTAGTCACCAAAACCATACAAACCCTCTACTCCTAACTGAAAAAATAAACAACAGGGAAAGGATAATAGGATACATCAAATAAACCAAAAAGAAAAAGCACTCTTCAAGAAGTTGAAGCTCTTCTCATCTTTGTCAATCCTGAAAGATCGAAAAAGATCTCGAAACCCCATTAGAAAAGTAGTTTGGTTCAGCAGAAACACCAGCAGTAGTAATCTTAACAGATGATTTAGTAGAACTAATCAGGCAAACATCTTTATCCTCTTCATTAATGGTATCCAACATTTTCGACGCTCTATACCTTATAACATTAATATACTGAGGCGGTGCAACCTCAGTGATGAACCTAGCAATCCGAGAATTCGCCATATATGAGAAATTGAGAAAAGAAGTTAAATCAAAGAAAGTTGAGGCGAAGGAAACAAAATGTTCTTGAGGAAAAGAAAGGTATAATGCAAAGGATACAAACAAGGGAGAAATTTATACCAATTATAAAAGGGTATATTAGGCATATAATCAAACGACTAGTCGTAAAATTAAGAGGCGGCTTTTCACATTAAATGCAGGGTGGTCCAATAGCAATAGAATGTGTTATGTCTTGTGTGGAAAAATGGATAATCTTTAGAGATGTGGATTTTGTTCGTATGCATAAAGTACAGTTTATAACTTTTCTTGGTTTGAAAGTAGCACAAGATTGATTGCCAGTTGTTGATAGATTTCTCTTAATTATAGTACTTGCTTTGTAGTTTTGCAGTGATTTGATAATTTCTGCCTTCAGTTTCCCTTTTGTTGAGGGAATGTTTGGATGGCTAGAATTTGTTTTGTTAGAATCGATTTTGATCGTTGATTGCTTGAGATAGTTATCTTTCTCGATGCTCAAATAATGTGGGATTATGCTCGGGAAATAATTTGTTGTGTCACTCATTCAGTGTTTGACACGTAACTTCGGAAGTACAAAATCACATGCACAAAGCCATCAAAAAAGTCCTTTATGACTTTGATTTTGATGGCTCGTTAGATATCTGATAGACCATATGTCTAATATGCCATTTTTGTACGATTTCAAATCTTTGTCTTTCTTTGCAAAAGCCACTTCCCTCTTATCCATGGCAATTAACTCACCAGGACCACTCTTTCAGTTCACTTCTACTGTTTTTTCCATGTTCCCTTTTTCCATTTCCTATTGTAACTAGTATAAGTTTAAGCCCATAAAAGAGTTCCGAATTGGAGAAACAATGTCCACTAACATGTGAAAGAAGCAGTTATTACTAAGATAAGATTCATTCAGCACACTATTTTTTCGCATCTTTTATTAAGAACCATTTTTCGGTGCTACATGTGTGCTTACTATTCTAAAGCTGTAAACCTCCCTTGATATTTGAACAAATTTGATAAATGCAACATCTTTTTAATTTTGTTGCTCAATGGATTTGTTTCTTTTTGGAACAAAATGTGCTAGTATATATATTTACATGTTTTGCATGAACATGACATTCATAAACAATAATATTATTGCTAATAAAGTTATAATATGAGCTCTTTTAATTCATAAGCATAATAAAAATACCCAAAAAGGTATTGTGGAGGCAAAGGCAATTAAAGAGTGATGTTGAAATGTAAAGGAAAAAGGCAAGGGTGACCTTTATCCATGTTATGTTGCAATCTTTTGTTGAAGTCCATACAAATGCAATAGGATAGGAAAAGGATAGTAGAAGTCTTTAGAGATTAAGAAACTTCAAAGAATCCTTACCACTCATGCATCTATCTACTTACTCTTCAAATTATAGTTAACTAATTAAAAAAGGTATGTAAATATTTTAAAAAAATAAAAACAGGAAAAAAAGCATTACGAGGTGGAGATGAATGTCTAGTTTTGGATTGTTTTCTCATACCGTTTTTCCAAAATTTTATTTTGAAGTTTTTTTTAAAGCGTTAAATTTTAGTTCGGGAAAAACAATTTTAACAGTTTTCAATTTATTACTATAAAGTATCAAAATGTATTGTTAAAGGTCAAAATATGTTATTATATAAAAATTTATAAGACAAACTTTCAATGACAACAACTTCCACAGAATTTTCAAACAGACGTGAAGATTTTGAAAAAAAATTTACCAAAACTTTAATGGCATAAGATGGGAAACTCATTCCCATTACTGTAAGCCCCCATTTAATATTTTAGAATCGTGTATACATAATGATAAGTAGACTTAAAAAGAGAGAATCAATTCAACATTATGCATTATTATTCTCTAATCTATATAAACTTTTCCATATATAATTAAAGAGGAAGAGAAAAGGAAAAAATGGGTAACGTGGAATCAATACTGACACAACACTATTCCACACATACCATCAATGTACTCAACACAAACTAAAAAAAAAAAAAAAAACCAATCCCAAATGCGTTAAAATGAAAATGAGATAAATTTCGAGAAGAGAAAATTATATCCATTTTTCTTAGTTATCAATTAGCGATGTTACATTATTAACTGTGCATAGACTCAAAATGAACTATATCATTTTATTGTAGGAAAATGTGGTTTACATAGACTTTTGCATAAAGCGTAACCGTTGTCACTAAAGCCATGCTTCAAAAGGTAGGCCATTTTGATCAATGATGTTTGTGAAACCATTTGAGCTCATGTTTCACATTGATAAAGACTTTGTTTTATTTATGTTGAATGCATCGGGGAGCTGTCTAAACTTGTTCAATATGTCATATTGCTTCCATAAACTTTCAAAATATCTCTTTACCTCATTAACCGACAAAAATGTATAAGTTTGCCTCCGACTTGCAAAGTTGTATCAATTTTCTCCCTAATTGTCATGTCAGTTTCTGATCAGTTTGACTTTTCAAATATGTCATTTTCTCTCTCCATCCAATATTTTGACACATGGCCTATTAGGGGGACAAACTGATGCGTTTTTGTAAGTTAAGACAACAAACTAATACAATTTCACAAGTTGAGGGGGGCAAACTGATACAATTTTACAAGTTGAGGCGGCGAAGAGATACACTTGAAAGCTCAAAGAGTCAATAGGATATTTTGGACTAGTTCAGGCGATGCCGATGCATTTAGCCTTTTATTTAGATTTGACCAAAACTTTATGAGAGGCCAATTCCATATTGTTTTTCCAAATGTTAGATCCGAAAATTCCCGTTTCTGGTTTTAAAAAAGCAACAACAAATGGACTACCGTGAAAAAAGGCATCAATGACTGTAGCTGAAGGAGAATGCATGCCATGAATTCATGACTGTAGCTAAAGAAACAAACTCATTGGGCAACAAAATCACATGCACAAGCCATCAAAAAAGTCCTTTATGACTTTGATTTTGACGCCTCATCAGATATCTAATGGACCATACGTCTCATATGCCATTTTTGTACGATTTCAAATCTTTGTCTTTCTCTGCAAAAGCCTCTTCCCTCTTATCCATGGCAATTAACTCACTTGGACCACTCTTTCAATTCTCTACTACTGTCTTCTATGTTCCCTTTTTACATGTCCTATTATAACTAGTATGACTTTTAAGCTCATAAACTACAAGGTGTAGCTCAGTTGACAATGCAGACTAAGTGTGTGGGGGAGAACAAGGTTCGAACCCCACGAAATACATTTGCTTGGAGGGGTGAGGAGCCTTAACTATGACTACACCCCGAACAAAATTATCTCAGTGAAAATATTTATACATATATTACCAAAAATAACTTTTAAGCCCATAAAAGAGTTCGGGATTTGACCAACAATGTCCACTAATATGTGAAAGAGGCGGATATTACTAAGATAAGATTCATCTTTTAGTTCATTCATTCAGTATGCCGTTCTACATATTTTACTAAGAACCATTTTCCAGTGCTACCTGCGTACGTACTATTGTAAAGTTGTAACTTGTAACCTCCATTGATATTTGATGACCAAATTTCATACATGCAACATCTTTTAAATTTTATTGCTCATTGTATATACTGCTAATAAAGTCATAATAATAAAATACCCCAAAAAGGTATATTATGGAGGCAAAGGCAATTAAAGAGTGACGTTGAAATGCAAAGGAAAAAGGCAAGGGTGACTTTTATTCATGATATGTTTTGTTAAAGACCATATAAATGCAATAGGATAGGAAAAGGATAGTAGAAGTTTTTAGAGATTAAGAAACTTCAAACAATGCTTACCACTTATGTATCCATCTGCTTACTCTTCAAATTCTAGTTAATTGATTAAAAAATGCATGACGAGGATTAGATAAATTAACCTATCCATATTGTATTCATTATGATATGTGAAACTAGAAAATTCCCAATAAAAACTTTTACGAGGTGGAGATTAAGATTTGTTAATAGAGACTAGAGAAAATTTTAATGGCAAGAGGGTGGAGAATAAATTCGCAATATCGTACGCCCTCATTTAGTATTCTAAAATCCATATATTAATAAAAACAATTAAGTTCTAATTATTTTTTCGTTTTTATACATTTTTAGATTTATTTTTCACGATTTTATATAATTTTATTGATGATTAATGGAATTTTTTATATATTTACATAGATGAATTTAAATACATATTTGTGCATCACATAGAAATCACCGGATATTTAATTCAACTTTATGTGTTCAACTTCTCCTAAGTCCATAGAAACTTTAAGGACTTGGAAAACATTTTAAATGTTACTAATATTTCGAAGAATCTAAAGAAAATCACATCAATTTTCCTTAGTTGTCAATTTCTATGTTATTTTATTAACTAACCCTGTACATTAAAAAGTTGGTTGTTCTAATATCTATAAACATTATACTAACTGCACATATGACATACAACTTGCAAAATAGGGCATAAACATTAAACTAACTGTACATTTTTCCAGGTAAGAATATCGAAGTGATGTTTAAATTTGTTTTTATTTGCATATTTCCACACGATTTAAAACGGCGTATCAATCAAAAATCTTGCAAAGGAATGTGTCCAAAATCTGCATTAAAGCCATAAAGTAAGATGACTCAACTTTTTCAAGACATTTCTAGCAGTTGGCCCCTTTTAATTTCATTTTTCTATAATATCACTCTCTTTAATTAATACTAATGTTTCTTCCACCGTCCCCCTATTATGTCAATTTCAAAAAAAAAATATACTTGTATACCAATTAAATGCCTCGCCAGTTTTGGGATTTATTTATTTACTACTATCAACTTTCTCTGTAAAACCATTTAAATCAAAGTGTTGTTGGCTAAATTAGTTGGATTGTTTACATACAATAGAATGAATGTGTTGTACACACTTCAGACACAAACGATGCTTATGCATGCAATATAAAAGATGATAATAATAAATCTGTTCATTTTAAAATTTCAGATTGATTAGTTTGATGAATGTTATCAAATTGAAAAAATGATGATTTACTAAAAAAATTTATACTCGTAGTTAAAAATCTTGTGAAAATGGGTTAGCATACACATTTTTCTTTTTTATTTATTGATGAAAATGTATTCTTTTTTTAGTATTAAGGAGGAATTTTTCCCTGTGGGCTTGAACCCACAATCCCGCACATATCGGATTTCCTAACAAAGTGTGGTTGCCACTAAACTAAGTTCGGTGGTTACACCATATGTATTCCAACATAAGATCTATAATTTTGCTTTAAATTTAACTTAACTCTCGATATTTGTCAACTCATATGTTCGAACTAACACACTAGCTGAAATAATTTCAGAGGTTTTCCTTGACTTTGTCCGTGTCAACAAACAATTCGAAATGCTTCGACTTTTTTAGAACAGATTCGAGTCAAATAGCATTAATTTGAAGCACTTCTTTTTACATTACACCGTATTCGATGAAAGTTGTATGTACGGCTTGGAGGGAGGTCTTTCATATTTTTCGAGATCCACCTTTCAATATGCATGACAATATTTATCCAAACTAAAGTATATGTGTATTACATTTGCAAATAACAATGACTAAACTCTGATGTTACTATGAAAGCCGATCTGCTATTATTTTTTTAAATTGTTTTGTCAAAAAATCTATTGTAAAATTTATTCTAAAAGTAGCTTATTTTTTCGTGAAAAAACTTAGTTAAAAAATCATAATTATTATGAAGAGTCAAAATATAATATTTAAAATTAAAATATATTATTTTATTGAAATTTTGTAAAACAACAATTGAAATAACGATACAATTTTAAGTCTGTTACTCTCTACATAAAAATATCCTAAATAAAATTAAACCAAATGATACATCACTGATTGACAATCATTAATATATAATCTATATTATCATAAATTATAGTCAAATGGCTGTGCATTTATAAGTAAAGGCCAGTCTATTAATAACCATATAATTGAGGGGCTATTATTATACACGTATTTTACCCACAGAAGTCCATCTAGAAAGGGCAACCTTGTAATAACATGAAAAGTTAAGGTTGTTTTAATCGTAATAACTTGTATATAAAGCAAACAAAGAATTCTTAATATGGCAAACCATTAGTTCCTTATAGTTTCCCTTTAGAACTTGTGTATGAGCAAGCAAATGGCAAGAATTCAATCTGCTATATCAATGGAGCCAACTTTCATGTTGCCCAAAATTGATCCCAAAAACCCGAAAACGCCATTGAAGACTCCATTTAGTGCAGTTGCGCCCCCGATTTTCATCGAAATTTCCAAAATCCCAGTCCCGACAAGGTTGGAAACAATTTCAGAAGAAGAAAAAGATGAAGATTTTCTTATTTTGTCTTCATACTCTCCAATTTATTTTTTTCAAGCTCCAAAACTCTCCCACTTCATTGCTTTGATCATGAGTTGGAGTTTGTTTAAAATATCCCTAAGATATTTCAATTAAAATGGAGGGTAGGCTGCCTACTTTTTTTTATGTAAATCAGATTTTATGCTATGTTCCTATCGGTAGTTTTAAATTGAAGGAAAAATTGCATGAATGTAAAGTGTGTTGGCTGTAATCTAGGCTGTGCTGTAAATTCTGAAGTTGTTTATTTGAATTGTATTATTTATTAGCATCTGCTATATTAATTTATTATTATTATTTTTAGGCTCTTGTTTTTTTTTAATTTATTTTCAATTCGGTTCAATTATGTTTCTAGTCCATTAAGTGTCTTTAAATTTTAATAATTATCAATACATTTGAAATTGTTTTGAACATCATTTAATTTCTATTAATTTTATATAAGTTTTA
>CAOJBJ010571116.1:0-10165 GCA_948291685.1 Euphorbia celastroides | reverse complement strand
TTTTTTTGTGTAAATGAGGGGAAGTGGGGAGAAGCGCATTACTCCAATTTTCTTTCCCATCACCCTTAAATTAATAAATACCTTACAAATAATATATCAGTTTATCACTATACAAGTCTGCAACTCAGAATATCCTCAGAACAAAACTGATAATTGAAATTGAAGAAAGAGTTGGTTAATTGGCAGTTAAGATTGATGGCTTCTTCAATCCCCAGCTGCTCCTTCTATCCTTGTTCTTCATCAACCCTATCAAACAACACAGCCTCCACCACTCGCTTTGCCTTATCTTCTTCGCATCCTATCTTCAGTGGGATTCCACTTTCCACCTCGAGAATCTCCGCTAAGTTTGACAAATTCCAAGGCGAATCTACCGCCGACGATTTTGATGATTCATCTCAGTTGCAGACACAGCCACAGCCGCTAGACGAGGAGGAAGAAGATGACAGGTTTTGTTCTCTCTTCCTCTTGTGCTCTTAAGGGTTTTGAGTGCTTTAATTTCTTGGAATTCCAGTTGTTGCATTTTAAGGGATTCGAATGCTTTAGTTCCTATAAAATTTCATACTGAAGTAGAGCTGCTGAGCTTGATGTTATTGAATTTGTGTTTTAGCTGTTTGCATCTTGATTTAGAGTAATGGGTCATATATGTATTGTATTTTAGTTCTTACTGTTCTCATTTTTTTTCACCTTGAAGTGCAATTTTGTGTATATGGTAGTAAAGCTGTTTAATGGTGTTGTATTCTGTATTTCAGCTGTTTGCCTTCTGATTTGGAAGGTGCAGTCAGGCAATCTGGCGAAGCAAGTGCATTGTTTGTATCTTCTGGCGGAATGAGAGCCATAGTACGTGCCGGAGTGAAATGTAATCTCATTGATAGAAATTAGAATGTCTGCTTGGTTTAATTTCTCAAAGAAATATGATTTATTGGTCTGTAGTTGCGTTTAAAAGGCTAAAAAGACTTCTTTAGTTAAATGCATAGGGGGTAACCAAGTTATTGTTGTTATTCTATGGTTTACGAGAAAAGTTCCTGAATTTTACTCAAGTGAATTACGGCTGAAAATAGAAACACTGGCTAATGTATTTTGTGAAGGAGTATTAACAACTGTGTTATATATTCTTATATTGTTGGACAGTAAACCTCTTCGCTAATGGGAACCATCTAGGTTTACTGTGAGCATATGAAACGTTTGTATGAAATGTTCACCTAATTGTCGTTTTAGCATATTGCTGACATGTTTTTATTAGTGCAGATCCTTTGACTTATAGTTATGCTTTTGGGAAATCCTATCATTGCGGAAGATTAAGTGTTGAAAATTGTATTAGTATATATTTTTCCCCTTAATTGGTAGATTTCTTGATCATTAACCACTGAACTGTTTACAGGTTGAGCTGTTAATTCCTCAGCTGCAGTTCCTCGATGATGAAGGTGCACAAGCTGAGCTCTGGGGACTTTCTAGAATTTTCTTGGAGACACTCATTGCAGAAACCGGATCTCAGGTCTAGTCTTTAGTGTTTAAGTTGACTAACTTCTATAATATTCCAATTCTTTGAGTTAATGCACTTAAATATGTAAATGTGTTGTTAAATATCACAGCATATGAACATGAACAAGATTCTAAGTTAAAGATTTGTCACATTTAATTAGAAAGTGTACTCTCTAAAGTCTATATTTGATAGCAGAAAGTTAAAGCAATTTTTCCAGATGCTGGTGCTGCTGCATTGCTAAAATATCAATGGAAAGATGCGGCTTTTGGGTTTGCAAGGTAGTTTCTTCTGCACATTTATGGATTCCCTTCTACTGTTTTGATCTGGGATATCTTTGATTCAAATGATTGGTTGATCATGTTCTGACTTACATTGACACTTGAAATTTGTGTGCTCAGTTTAAGTGACCGAAAGCCTGTTGAGAGTGAAGATGAGATTGTTGTGATGGTTGTCCCTGATTATCAGATGTTGTCATATGTGGAAAAAATTGCATCCAGTCTTTCTGATGAACCGGTACTGAACTAATAATCTGATTATTCGAACGTTCTACTTTTAGCAACAATTCTTACAATCAATCCCGTGTTTACTTTCATTTTAGAACAAATTTAGAACATGTACTTCTTGGTACTTTCCTATAGCATGCATTGCTTTCGTAATAGACATATAATCGACTTTTCTGGCTATAGCATGCTCATTTTACATGTCATATAATTGACTTGCCTTATATCAATTTTCATACACCAGTTTTTGTTTCCTGATAGTATCTCTCATAATTTGTTAGCCAAGGCCTCTCATCATGTGGAACCCACGACTCATAAGTGAAGATGTTGGAGTTGGGATTAATGTTCGCAACTTACGCCGATATTTTCTGCGGTTAGATTCCTCTTATGTTTGCTCATTGACAATTTTCCGACTACTTTGTATCTCTCTAGGACTTACCTACTGAAATACTAGAGTTACTTTGTATATCAAATTCGAAATTTACAAGTCAATCTTGTTTTGCAGTACTTTCACTACAGTTTACTCAATGAGACCTCTACCTACTGGTGCTGTGTTTAGGTGTTATCCAGGGTAATTATAAGATCCATCCTCTGCTTAGATTTATGTTAATAATGGTTGAGGCAATTAATGACAGCTTGATTGTGCTTTCGAATTTTGATTCGAATATTATATTTAGGATGTGGAAGGTGTTCTATGATGATGCAGACAGACCAAACAGATACCTGCTTGCCAAAGAATTCATTAGCCGTCCAGATGCTGAAGAAATCGAGGTTAATTGTGATGCCATTGTGATTACTGATTTATCAACTGTAGAGGAACTACTCTTAATGAGAAAATTTTGAATTATTAATTGAAATTTTGATGTTTGCAGATGTTATTTGGAGGAAATGAACAGAAATCAGAGGAGGGTCCATCTTTATTCACTCAAGCAGCTGGTGTTTTCTCGTCTTTGAACCGATTTATGAAAGCCATTTTGAAGTAATGTTCTGCATCGATCGCCACTCCATCTTGTGTAATGAAATGTCAGCAGTGATGAAAATTCTGATCGTATGTATGATCATTGAAAACATGTTCTGATTGAAAGTGACATTAGTTTGATAATATAATCCAGTATCCCCTCTTCTTTTCAAACAACTTTGATTCCTTTGCTGGGCTAAGTTTGATTCTCCACTTGCAGTCACATTTGGACTTTTGTAAGATCATGTTTGATGTTGTAAGATCATGTTATATTCAACCTGGTTGCCAGATTTGTGTTGTCGTTAAATATTAACTTCCACTTGGGGAGACCTTAGGCCAGCGCCCCTCCAAAGTGCAATGGAGGTCACTGCCCTAGGCCAACCTTCAACAAGATACCCATAAAAAAACAGCTCAAAAGCAATCGCAATGGCTGACACAGCTATTTACCGGTGGTAAGACCATGGCTAAACCATAAGCTGCTACTAGCTATGATTTTCAGCATGTACATAGTGAAGCTTAAAATCTAACTCTAGAGGCGTCAATTCAAGTAAACACAAAATTATTGTGTCGTGTCTTCCTTATGACAGTCCAATGTATTATATCGCCAGTAATTTATGTGTTGCATGTTCCATGTCACACTGCTATATGTGACCATAAATATTTTCATATTACTAGTACAAAATGCTTGTCCGACCGCAATTGTACAAGCCAGGAAAACAAACCATAAGTATTAGAACAATATAAATTATTCATTTCAGTGTCAGCGCAACAACTAAGGTTACAACAAATTGAGTGCAACAGTAGTAGACAAAATCAATGCTGTATAATTGCAGATTATGGTTTGGAAAGCTTCAATTTCTCAAACATGAAACCAACTTGCTCATAAAATCTCAGAAAACAGTATGCCCTGTATGATAATTCCATCCCTTTAGTGTTACCCTTGGAGTAACACCAGCTGGAACCTCAAACGATATTTTGATAGGCATCACCTCTCCTGGCACAAGAGAAAAATAGTTATCTGAATAATGAACCGGTAGAATTCTCGAGTCTTCTCCTTCCTTATGGTCTGGCTTCGATGCATGAACTGAGAAGTGGAGAAAAAATGCCACTCCTTCCTCTACACCATTAACTTCAGTAACCTTCAGATCTCCAGTTTTGCCTGAAAAACGATTGCAGAATCTCTGAAACAAACCCGTTTCATGCTTTTCTGTAATCCCATGATTTTCAGGTTCCAGTGAAGACAAATCAAAATCATAACTTCCATGTCGAGTAGTAAAATTGTTCATGTAAGTCAAACGCTTAGGGTCTGGCTTTTTTGATGTATTCTTCACGTGCATTATCATTTCATAAGTTGACCCTCTGATTGACACCTTTGAAGTTATCTTGAGAGGAACTCTTCTCTTTCTGTAGGGCTCCAGCAGCCTGTAATCTCCACCAGGTAAATGCAGCCAGTAGAAGTTTCTTGATATGATGCTGTAGTCAGAAACGTTGTATAGTTTCAGAAGAAGAAAGTAGACTGGCTTCGGGTTTTTTGACTTGGGATACTTCATCTGACCAATCGAAACTGTTCTCTTTGGAGGAACTGAGAGTTTTTCGAAAACTTCGTAGTATGGACATGCCCCTTCAAGATCCCACACTGATAATTCAACTGCTGTATCTGATAGTTCCTCTGACTGGGTATTAATCACCTGAAATGACAAATGATTCGAAAAATTGTAAACAAAATGGATAGCATCGGTAAGACAATATTGGTATTATGTTCATAAAGTTAAACACTTGCCTCGATGTTATATGTAGCCAAATTAAGCTGAACATGTACTGGCTCTGCAGCAGATCGACAACCGAAAAACCCAGCTGTTTGGTCTAGGAGATGATCATAAAACTGCCCTCTGAGTCCAGTCCAAGGATTCTGAGTTTTCCAGATTAAGAAACCGGTGTGCTTTCTCCACATTTTAGATGAATAGCCCTCAATTAGAGCTCTATACTGAATATAGTTTGCAAGTTGAGCCTGAAAGGCGATTTAGAAACAGGTTAATAAGAGCTCACAACATAAAGACACTAAATGAAACAGAAAGTTCACTCGCTATACCTTCAAACAAAAATCATCAAGATCGGTTGGTGTCCCATACAATAAAATCTGATCATGGACCTTGCCCGGTTTTGAATAAGGAATGTATTTATGGTAATCCCAAATGGGATTCGGGACCTCTTCCACATAACCATCGGGTTGCTTCTTAAACAATGGAATTTGCCATCCCTCTTTAGGCATAGTTGCCCTAATAGTAGCAGCAACCGGCATTCCCACATTACCAACCTCTGGATTGAATCCATACCTGTAAAAGTCATCCCTAAAAAAGCTTTCGGGATATTGGATCTCATAAGGGCCATCAGTGAAGTCCCCCTTTCCATTAGCAAAGCCATCCCACATTGAACCTTGGATGTAAATACGTGTACCATCAAGGTATTGACTGGGATCTTGTGATTCTAAGGTTGAACCTCCGGTAGGGTGGTCACCTTCATTATAGGTCACAAAATTGGGGTGGAGTTTTAGGTAATTTTTTAAGGCGTTATTGATATCAGGTGGCGGAACTTGTTCATTTCCACCAACCCAAAGTGCGAGGCTAGCGTGATTTCGAAGAAGCTTGATAGTGTCTCTTGCACATAGCAAAAAAAGCTCGTGATCAAGTGGGCCATCCGGGTTTGATACTGGGACCCCCCTTCCATCCACATCACCAGTAATCCAAAACTCTTGCCACACCTACAAACCAAATTAATCAGGCATATGAATAGGTGAACAGAAATTATCTATATTTAAAATACATTTTTATGTATTATAATGAATATTTTAAAGACTAGAATTAATTGAATTCAATTATTCAATACTACACTGTCATAGCCTATTAAGATTAAATACAAAAAATTAGGCATTGCGTCTAGGATAAATGTAATAGTTCTCTGTGAGGAAGCCAACATTCAACGAAAGCACGTGTGACTTCATTGTTTAAGCACATTTAAGATTCTCGATTTCATCAAAATGATGTGTAGCAGAGGGAGAAGTAATTCTTACCAGCAAACCATACATGTCACAGAAATGATAGAACTCGGGCCTCTCTGATAGTCCACCGCCCCAACAGCGGATCATGTTGAGATTCATATCAACATGGAACTTGATATCTGTTTGGTAACGTTTTCTAGAGAGCCGCAACAAACCATCAGACAAAATCCAGTTCCCACCACGGATAAAAATAGGCTGCCCATTGACATTGAACAACCTAAAAGATTTGAATGGTTACAATAGTGACAGCAGAAGCTGATGGAATTGTAATGTATTGAATTACAACTCCTAATTTGAAGGGTATAAAATAATATAAACCTTCCGCCAGTTCTCTTATCGATATAGCTTTCGATTTTCCGGAATCCAAACAAATGGGTCCAAGAGTCGGATTCCCCATATCCCCCCACATCTACTGTAATGCTGACATGGTACAAGGATTGCTTTCCCATGCCATTTGGCCACCATAAATTGGGCTTGTAGAAAAAAAGCTGCCAAATAGCACTATTAGAACCATATGAAGAGCATTTGGTGAAACAAAATCAATGCTAGCTTCAGCTAGAAATCATTATATGGCTATAAACTCGGAAATAATATGTAGAAAATATTTTTTCGAGTTTCTCTTAGTTGTTTCTAGATTAGCCAAATTAGTTGAGAACAAATCAGTCTCAGTACTTAATGTGAAACTGCAAGCATACAAATGCCTGTAACCTTCTAAATCAAGATATTCTCCATGCAAAAGCACTAACTTATTTTGTCAAAACACGGAATGGGGATGGCAAGAAATTCTCAATGATAAACAAGGACAACATAGTTCATGTAACAGCCAGTTTTAGAAGCAGAAAATCGTATTGTGCGATATTGCTGGGAAAATAAAAAATGTGTAGTGCAACTGACCTGAGGAAAAGTATATTGAACACGTTTTCCAGCAGGGATCGACACATGTTGTGTCTGAAGATGCTCTACCAAGCACATGTTTTCTTCAAGTTCCACCAACACTTGGATATTCAAGTTACATTCAGCAACCCATGAACTTTTATTCTCCAATTCAGTTGTAGCATGCAAATATACCCTCTTGTAACCATCATGAAATGTGGAAACCAAATGGGGATCTATAATTTTCACTGGCTGCACCAAATTGCAATACACAAATTTTCGAATGTAAGTGAATCAATAGAAGAATAGGGCTTACACACCAGAAAGATGCAAAATAACAAATTCGAAGAATATAGAGTTGAATTTATGAAAAAGAAATTTTCCATCGATGAACTATGAGTTTCGGTTGGTGAAATGCAAGAAATAAAATAATTTATATTCATTATAAGAAATTATATCCATTCATGAAAACCATTTCTCAAGTAGAAAAGAGCTAAGAACAACAAATATATCCCACAGTCAAAACAAGTCATAATTAACATGCATTAACCAACCAAGTACCATGGATCACCCATAGAAACAAATCCTGTTTAAGATAAATGATCATAGTTATCAAAGCGCACTCAAAGCGCTAGGGTCCTTCTTGCACTTAAGCGCAAAGCGCAAAAAAAAAGCGCACTACCTGAAAATTTTATAGAATTATATGTATAACACTTCTAAAACCAAATACAATGCAAATACTACAATATGTAATAACCCACAACAAAAAATAAATCAGAAAATGCACACATTTAAGGACAATATAAATCCATAAGACAATAATAACACAAAACAAGACCATTCCAACAAATCCATGAAACTGATTCCACCACAAAACAAAATAAAATCATTCCTAACAGTTAACATCCAATGTTCAACATAAATATATATCAAATTTAGTCTCAATGTTCGCCTTTAACATAAAAATCAAATTACAGAAGTTAAAAATTATTTATTATTTCACTTTACATGTGTTTTACACTAAGAAATGTACAAACTAAAGAAGAAGTATCAAAATATAATTCATTATTTGAATGGACAGGTGTTGAACTCTTACAATAACAAATGGTTTTCTTCATGCAAACACAGAGTATATAATTAATGCACATGATCCATGCCCTCAACCACAATCAATTAAGCATAACTTCTTTGTAAAATAGCTTCTCACAATCAGCTCACCTCGTGAAAAGCTGCTCACAGTATACTTTTCCGCTCTACTTCTCTTCTTCACAGCTCTTCACGAGGTTAGCTTCTTTTTTTAGGCCGGTATTTGTGTTTAAATCAAGGGATCGGGGTTCTTTTCTTGTTGGGTTTTGTATTATAACTCTTATCAGCATCTATTTATTATTGAAAAATCCAAAAATAACCTTGAAATGCGCTTTTTCTAACGAAGCGGTGCGCTTCGCGCTTCTTGCGCTTTATGAGAAGCGCGCGCTTCAGCTGCGCTTAGTGTTACATTGCGCCTGGATGTGTATCTAAGCGCAGAGCTGCGCTTTTGCGCTTAAGCGACCAAAGCGCGCGCTTTTGATAACTATGATTTCGTATTAATAAAAACTGGTGAGAACATAAATATATGAAAACCCATCCTCATCAGACAGGAAAAAGTTGGTCTGCACACAGAGAATCATCTGTCGTATATGCAGAAAATTAATTTAAATTATAGGTCGATGAGGGGAAACTTGTCACCAAAAATAGGTCAGAAGAGAAAGATTAAGAAGCATCAGAAAAACAAAAGCAGGAATATAAAAGACAATTCTAACCTTTCGGTTGCAAGCAATTGCGGCTTGCCTTTCATTGACAGAGTTAATACAGAGTGCCTGGTCAAAGATGACAGATAAGATTGTCAAGTGTATCATCAATCTTTATTCAAGATACACGAACATATTGTAGTCACATTAATGCTAATCTTTCAGAATGTCTACATAGGAAAAGACATGCAGCAGAACAATTACCTCCAACAATTCTCCATCTCTTTTGTATATTTCCTTTGCGTTTTGAAAATGTAATTCCTCCTTATAAATATCTTTCTGCCAGGTGCCTAGAACAGCGCGTCCATCATTCAGCAAACCTCTAGAAGGCAATCCAACTTCATCATGAGAACTGTCATTGCTAAGCCTAATTTCATGATCCAGAACTTCTACTGTATTGTGCTCTCCATTGGAACTCTTGTAGAA
The DNA here is from genome assembly GCA_948291685.1 of Euphorbia celastroides. Lineage (NCBI taxonomy): Eukaryota > Viridiplantae > Streptophyta > Magnoliopsida > Malpighiales > Euphorbiaceae > Euphorbia > Euphorbia celastroides. Next base: position 1,086 of record CAOJBJ010571116.1, on the reverse strand, counting down.
ATCACTCCAGCCACAATGCACTCTTTTATTAAAAAACAAGGACCAGTTTAACTTTTCTTCAGCAAAAATTTCAGCTAATATGTTAGGGTCAGCACAAGAGTTCCACAATAAATCTAAAGTTGATGATTCATCTCTACCGTCCATCGCATCTGCACTTCCATCCTGACAGAGAATTTTGGATTGAGAAAGACTAGATTCCTTTAGCCACGCAAGTGACGATGTCTTGAATGTATTTTCTATTTGCAGATGCAGAAATGACACATATGACTTAACATGGTAAGATGAAACATGAACAAGTGTAGTCTTCAGTAAGTTGGCCAACATTGACAGAAATGAGGCAACCTGTTCAGTTATGCTGTTATCAGATCCAAAAGTCATTGAACTAGATGCCCAAACAGATGCTTTTATATGTGAAACTTCTACAAGGCAACTATCTTCAGTGTCAATTGATAGCAAATGAAACTGGTGTCTCATTAACTTGGACATGTGTTGCCACAAACATACCCCTAAGACAGACCATTTTTCATCCTCCGGAAATGAATGATTTATTCCTGTATCTTGGTTATGCGTAGAACATTCAAGGTCCATAGCAGAATTTCTAGCCGATGATTCTTCAATGCTGCAAATAATGTTCTTGATATTTTTCATATCGACTTCATAGGGGGTATGCCCGCTGGTACAACTAACCAAGAGAGGTTGCACCATCAACAAGAGACCTTTTGAATTTCGACGCACCCAAGCAGATGCAAAATGTACATACACCTCATATAAATTAAGAATATCAAGGATTTTTGTTATAACATCCTCTAGCATGAAACCAGAAATGATCCTCAAAGCAGACCTTAAACTCAAAATTGATTGCATTGTACCATGAAAATATTGTATACAAGAATCTGAAGAGAATGGTCTAACTTCATCGGCCAAATCATTCTTTGTATCAGCTGATTTTAACTGAATGCAATATATGCTAGAGGAGACAATAAACCTTGAAAGTAAAAGGGGAATATCTTCAACAACTTTCAAAAGATGCCTGAAAAGAGGATAATGAACTACATGGTCAACAGAATGGCTCTCATCTTGTAGGTG
>CAOJBJ010569853.1:0-11283 GCA_948291685.1 Euphorbia celastroides | reverse complement strand
TTCACATAAAAATCAATCTTCCTTTCGATAACCTCCCTTTTCTGATTCAGAATTTGAGGGGATACTTTTACCATTTCAACTACTTCATTCCTATCCAAACCAGCTTGCACCAAGCAATCAAATCTTTCTTGGATCTCAGTGCCTTTACCTCGAAAAACCTTCAGTGCCTTCTCTATTTCTTTTGAGTTCTCTTCGAATCCCAATTCGGTCAAAAACTTGATCTTCAGCATTCGTGATCTCTTCTTCCCTCCTAAGTTTGGCAAATGTTCCAACTTTGCCCCCATTGCCCAGTTCATCATTGTTTTCGGGTTTTGCAGAATGATGTTGCAAATTCGCTTCTTTCCTGCATTCAAAGTAGCAAGCAATGTGTTTGTTTTCTTCAATAAAAACGAACCGAGTAAAAGCGAATGGGAGCAGATGATGTTCTGTATGTCTGCTGCCTCCATTTCAATCTCACTGAGGAAAAGAAAGCATCTTCTCAAATTAAAAAGAAAATCCCCTACTGGCAATTGAGGTAATTCAAGACACATTTGACATATCTGGTTCACCGAGGATCCAAATTTAAGTAGAAATCCGATCAACAATAATGTCCTCTCCCCTGAACTTTCAAAAATAATCCCTGGATGTTTGCTCAACAGCACACCCAACTCTTCTTCACTGTAACCTGTATTCCTAAATAAGTTGAGAAGTGAATGCAATTGGCTCCAATTGTAAGAACCGTTTTCAGGCGAATTCTGCTCCAACCAACAGCATTTCTTTCCCCCTTTTCTCAGTATCTCCATTGACTTAATGAAGTCAACATTCACATCCCCAATTAAAAGATAGGGACTGCAAACAACCATTTTAGCCATGAAAGACTGCTCAAACCCTAGATCTTCATAGGCCTTAAGTTTCGACTCCAAAACCCCATGTTTATAACGAAAAACCTCTTCTGCTACTCTATAAATCTTCCCAATTTTGTTCCTAGGAACCCCATAATTGCACAATACATGATAATTCTCAAGCAGCAAATCATCATCAGTCAAAAACAACAAGTCACGCTGCAGAAGATGCTTATACTGATAAGGTCCTAAACCAGAACTCTCAAAGAAAGGCTCGAATTCGTTAATTGGATGAAAACGCAACAAACGAGTAAGTGATTCTCCAATATCAGAATCTGTGGCATTAACCTTGGTCAGTAGCTTACCAAGAAAATTAGGGGAGTTTTTACTGATATGCTCAGCATCAGAAAACTGTAAGCTTCTAGTGCAATGCAAGTAGTCCAAAAGCGCATCTTGAGCCTGTTTAATGGAGGCATTAGACAATTGGCGAGCGATCTCGCGGTCCATCCCTTCGTTAACAATTCTTCTGCTCCTGTAGAATCTGTATTTATTTGCAATGCCGGAAATGGAGCCGGATTGGGGGAGTATAGTTTTGAAGAAATCAAAAGAATTGGAAGAAACCCATTTGAGAATAGCAGTTGTTCGAACTCTATGGAATAGGGTCATGGTTGCAATTTCAAAGCAAAGTGACAATTTTGGAAGGGGGAGAAGAGTATGAGATCGAGAGAACGGATATGGAAGGTTAATGGAGGTGCTAAGGTTGATTGATTATAGAGAAATGGGGATTTCAATCGCAGTTCGGGTGTATTTGAGGCGCCGTTCTTATTGGGGTTTTACAAGGATTTGGGGTTTTGTCTAGTCTTCAAGTTCAAGTGCACTATTTAGGGACAAGGTTTTAGCAACCAATTCACATAAAATCAATATGATTGCACATATGATTTTTATTTTAAAATCTTATTATTTCATATTTGTTTAGAACATCTTTTTCTTCGATATATTATTTTCTACCTTTTTGTCATCCTCGATTCTGAATTTATACAATACCTGTTGCCGTGATTCGCTAGAAGATCTAGAAAAATAAAATTGGAAATAAAAGAGTTACTGTATTCCTATGACGGTAAATTCTAAGAAAATAGTATGAGATAATCATAAATATAATCACTTCTAAAGTATAAATTGAATAGAGTAGTGTAAAGATACATCATGTGAAAGTTAAAAATGATAAATGATACAAATGAATAGTAAAACCTAATTAGATGAAGTAATATAAGCCAAGGTCCTCTTGTATTTTATATTGTTTGACATAGTTTGTGTTATGGTTTAAGAGGAAAAATGAGTTGAAACATGAATTGGAAAATAATTTCCAAAAGTTACCATTTTTTATGAATTTTTTAACTTCTTTTATCTAATTTATTTTAGTTCATTTAAAGTAGATAAAATATAAATTTTATAAGTAAAATGAATTAAACTCCTTTAAAATATCGACCATTGCAGTACTTTTCATTGTAAATTTGTTCAAATTCTTACTTAAGAAAGAGTAAATAACTATAAGTTCTCTCATATTTGATCGAAATAATACACATCTACTTTCATATATATTGTTTTCTCCTATTACTAAATATTATTTTTCAAATTATAAATGTTAGATATACCCATCTTGACTAGATTATAAACATTACATTTGATGAAAACTATTAATTCTGATACATCTCTCATCATTAGACATTTTCATTTTTTCATCAGATTTTTACTTTATAATTACATAAAAATGAGGATTAAACGGTATCTATAAGAAAATTTTTGGCCCTCGAAACAGTAAAATGAAGCACCATTTTGTTAAATGTACATCATACTATATTTTGATATAGATGAAATAATAATCCCCAAGAGAGAGAATAAAAAGTTTTATTCAAACTGGAGAGAGTTTGGAAACATTGCACAAAATTACCAAAAAAGTACTTTAGGATTTGTTTGGGAGACCGAAATCCAGAGGAAAGGAAGGGGAAGGAGGCTGAATCCGGTGTTTGGGAAGATCGGAAGACGGGAATGGAAAGAAACAGACCGGAACCTGTTTACCCTCTCTTCCCACCTATTCTGCTATACGCGTTCCGTCCATTTTGATCGGATCATGGAGGAAAGATAACATTTGTTCTCAATTGGACATTTATGTCCTAATCCCATGACAGGAACATGTTTTAGGTTAGGGGTATTTGGATAATTTCATACTATTTTACTTTAAAATACTATCCTCTCTTTCCAAATATAATTTTTAATTCATCCTTTACGATTCTTTCATTTATTATCTTTTCTCTTTCTATCTTTTCACTTACATTCCTTTATAATTCTTACACTTGTTTCCAAAAATAGCTTTTTAAGGATGTCGAAAGTTTATGTCGCTGAAAGGAGACCAATTCCGTAAAAACAGCTACAACAGCGGCCGTAAAACCTCAGCACAAGTAGAAGAAACCCCGCAGCTCAGCTCTCAATCTCTGTATCCCATCCTCGAAATACCTAAGGTCAGAAACTCCACCAAAACCCCTCTCTCTTCCCATTTTCCGCCAATTCATCCTTTGTTCATTGGAAATTATAACATTCTCTTCTTAATGTATTCATAATCAAGCTATCCATGATCCGTTTGCACATTCTTCGTACACCTGCTATTCTCAATTGGGTTTCAACCAATTTTGTTGATTCCTACAACACTCCAACATCCCCATACGGGTCATTGCTCTGCATTGCAGTTAAATCTAGGTTTTATAGGACAAAAAAGGTTATTGGTGATGATGATGATACGGTTGGTCTTAGAACTCGCAAAATCGAGGAAGCCAAGCTGAAATCAACCCAGGCTGCAATTTTTGACTACTTGCATTCCACTAGAACCCTAGAGATTGCTGATGCTGAGTATATGAGTAAAAATCCCCTAATTTTGTAAGTAAGCTGTTAAAAAAGGTTGATCGTTCTTCTGCTTCGGATGTTCAAAACTCTGTGACCCGTTTCTTGCGTTATAACCCCATCAATGAATTCGAGCCTTTCTTTGAGAGCTGTGGTTTAAGACCTTCTCAGTATAAGCCTCTTCTTCCGCGTGATTTGATGTACTTGGCTGATGATGATTTGCTGGTTTATAACTATCATGTTCTTTGCAACTACGGGGTTCCAAGAGATAAGATAGGGAAGGTTTACCAAGAAGCAAGTGAAGTTTTTAGATATGAAAATGGGGTTTTGGCATCAAAACTTAAGGCTTATGGAGAGTTAGGATTTGATCAGCATTTTGTGGCAAAAATGGTCCTCTGTAGTCCAAGCCTTCTAACTGGAGGCTTGAATGTATGCTTTATTAAGTCCATGGAGATGTTGAGGAAAGTAGGGAAAGACTGTATTTGGATAGATCAGCAATTATCAGATAAGAATTCTTATAGTTGAAGTCGATTGTATTCAGTTCTGGACTTGTTTAGCACTTCAGGTTACAGTGACGAAGACTTGGGTAAGCTAATGAGCAGACATCCGGGACTTCTTTTTGAGAGTTCAGGGGAAAAAACATTGTTGCTGATTGGGTTTCTATTTAAATTTGGTTCATCAATGAACCAGATGCATAACATGTTTCTACAGTTCCCAGAAATGACAGTTGGGAAGTTCCTTTCAAATTTGAAGCGATGCCTTGTGTTCTTCAATGAAATTGAAATGGAGAATGAAGAGTTAGGGAGGATTATGTGCTCTCATCCTCATGTATTTGGTTCATGTTCATTGAAGAAAACAAACAGCTTATTAAATGGCTTAAATGTTGGAAAAAAGCGACTTTGTGATATTATATTGAAGAATCCTGAAGAAATGAGAAATTGGGTGATGGGGTCAAAAGTCAAACAGTTGCCAAGTTCAGGAGAGAAGGAGAGATCACTAATGCTGAAGACTGACTTTTTGGTGAAGTTGGGATTTGTAGAGAATTCAAAGGAAATGGAGAAGGCACTCAAGGTTTTTCGAGGCAAAGGAAACAAGCTCCAGAAGAGATTTGATTATTTAGTGGAAACTGGTTTGGACAGGGAAGATGTTATTCAGATGATTAAAGTAGCCCCTCAAGTTCTTAACCTCAGAATTGAGGTAATTCAAACGAAGATCGATTATCTTATTAATGATTTGGGTTATCCTTTATCATCACTTGTCTCGTTCGCTGCATTTCTTACCTATACAATACCTACTATGAAGCTTAGATTGGCAATGTTCAATTGGCTGAAAGATCAAGGAAAAGTTGCCTCCATGCTTTCATTGAGCACTTTGATTGGAAGCTCAAGTAAATTGTTTATCAAGCGGTATGTCCAAATGCATCCTAAAGGCCCTGAAGTTTGGCAGGATTTGCAGGAAAAAATTGTTTCTAGATAACAGGATTTTGGGATACACCTTGTATTCTGTTGTTGTATTTCTTTCAAAGAGAATTAAAAGGGATCCTGGTTCTGTTAGTTCGAAAAGCTAGGAATGATTTGTTAAATTTTTTCTTTGAATTGGAGATAGCTAGCAAGATACAGAAATATGAAGCAGAAGGAGATCTATCGCCTGGTAATTATTGGTTGTTGTTTTAGTTTCTGCATTTTTCTTCTATGGTTTGGTCTGAAATTTGCTGCATTTTTTGGGCAGCTATATTGTATGATTTTATTGTATATAGAATCTTTTAATACTAATAGTGGCACCAGAAAATGTGGCCTCATAAGTTGCCGTATTCATGTTTCATGGAGGAATGTGTTCTCAGTTACTACTAAAGTGAAAATGCTGCTGATTTTATGACAATGTGGCAGTGTTCTAAGTTCGAATATGTTTTGCTGCCTGCTTAAATTTAGGTTTTATTTGATTATCCCCAATTATGAAACTGATGATCATAGCATTACCCCTTAATTCGACTCTAGAAGAATCTAGAATAGTAGAACAGATTCGTCTTTATTTGGTTGAAATCATATAGTTTAATTTGGGATTTGATGTTCAACCATCTTTTCCCTAATTCCAATTTCTGGGATATAATGTTTCTAATGTCTTATGGATTCACATTTTCATGAATGATTTGGGACCAAGCTTTGATACATTTCCCAATGTCTGGAAAAGAATCGAACTTCGTCATCATTGATTGAAACTGTAATTGTAATTTGTCTAATGTCTTGTTTTTGAGGCAGTTTTGCTATATTGAAGTTGGTCACATTGGTTCAGCTCACAGGGTATGCTGGAGTATCATTTTTAGTTTCCTTGTATTGACTTTAGCCTGTTACAGTTGCGCAGATGCATACTGTGATTGGCATTATTGTGCTGTTAAAGTGAGAATTGGAGATCACTATAAATTTGTAGTTGAATTAGAAAGATGAGCCTATTAGAGTGCTGCACATAATTGATTCAGGCCTCTGACCATAATCTTGAATTAATAGAGAAATATCTTTGAAGCTTGAACGAGCGGGGAGGATGGCTAAGAAAATACGATCTCGAACAATGGAGTCATGGGAGTCAGTCAAGAAAGAGCGTAGTGGCGATGCTAGTAGCAAGTACTCGAGGGTCGAGGCTAGACCTGTTCGATGGGCAGGCCAGGCTTCCATGGGTCTAGGCTTTCAATTGCTGCTTAAAGGCTATGCCAGAGTGAATTTCCATATGATTATTTTTGCTTCCCATTCACCCACAATCGATCAACGCAATGAATGGTTAGTAGATTGGCATGAGCGGTCAAAATGATTATTAGAGACTCAGATTTGAATGTTAATTTCCCCTCTAATGCTTCAAAAGTATATGAATATAAATTTGTTCATTTAACAACAACGAACAATTTTGAACAAAGTAACTCTTGTTTTATACATTTGAGCTTCATAATAATGTTCACTTGATCTTTTTTTTTCACAATAGCGGCCTTGTTTGGTTACTCCAATAACTATAGTATATTTTAAAATAGATGATTATAGCTTTGGTTCTTTTGATATGGTTTAAATTTAAAATAAATCTAGTATAAACGGGTAGAAATGTGGTTTTTATATAACATAAAAGATTGTAGCTTTGTTTTTCACATATTGTATAAACATGGTATATAAGTTTAGATATGGTATAAACCTAGTATAATGTTAATATAAATGTGGTTTTTCACGAAGTTTATAATTATGACTTGTTTTTTCACATTTCAAACTTAGTATAAACACGGTGTAATGTTGGTATAAATGCGGTTTTCATAAAATAAACAATTATAACTTATCTATCACACCTAGTATAGAATCTCTATGGTGTTGGTATAACGATATTTGTTTGATGAGTAGATGTAAATGGGCCAATGTTAGGCCTGTGATGAGCCCGGTCCATGAGAGCTCCCTAAACGACTATAACGGTTTCCTGCTGACGTGGCTATTAATCGCCGTCATCATTATTCTCTCATTCCCTCTCCTGCAACAGAATAAAACCTTTCAAGTCCTCTCTATCACTCTCTCAGTTCATCAAGAGGAAATTGCGTCTTCACAAGGTATTTTTCTTTCTTTTTGTATTTTGCTTTCCAATAAAACGAAGGCAACATTGGCTTCCGAAAATCTCTACTAGCTTCAACTTCATTTTGATGAATCGCATCAGTTGATGTTTGCTACCACGAAATTGTATTGCATTCGATTATCTTTGTCTTTCTTTACTTCTTGGCAGCCAAACAGGAAATATCGTGCAGTAAACTCGATGTCTATGATCGTTTTGAGCTTATATATAGTGTTTTTTCTTTCTTTTTTCTGCTAGGAATAAGAGACCTGGAGTAGAGTTCAGCTCCGAAAATCGCTAATGGCCAAACAAATATTGGATCGGAAAACTGTAATCATAGTCTCTGTGATTTTTCTTGCGCAGGCTTCTGCATTGACTGATCTTTTTGATGGTAATTATTCTTCGATTTTGTTTTCTTGCGATTTTGAAGATTTCTTGCTTAATTTCTCACGATTTTCATATGGATGATGAAAATTGAAAATCCTCTTCTACTGCGTATCTGTTTCTGGAAAACTTATTCAGAGCGATTGAAGAAATTTTGGTTTGATCTCTTAACTTACTAGACATAAGAACGAATCCAGATTGAGAATTGATTTTCTTTTCTGCACTTTCTCAACAACCAAACAGGAGGCGGATTTTCTTTTTGTTTCTTGGTTCTGAAGTGGCGGGAATATAACATAACTAAATCGGTTTCATGTCCCTGGGTGAGTACAGTTAATAGTTTTAGATGGGAGAATTAAATACGCGACCCTTGGATTGACCATAAAATTGCAGTGGATGAATCGTATTTTCAGGAAAGATTCAAGTTCAGCCTTGTTTATTTAATTTTGAAAAAACAATATATGAATCGAACTTTCAATTGGATGTAATTTCTTGTGACTAAAAAAGAAGTTCGATGGTTTGATTGTCCTTGAATTAATGCAGTGACGGCCTTGGAAAACATGTTCACATCCCTAAATAAGACCCCGCAGCTTAAGGGGTGGAGATTGGGAGGAGATCCATGCCAGGAGTTGTGGACTGGAGTCTCATGTGCCGGACCTTCTATAATATACCTGTACTCCACTTACTCAGTTTCGGGTTACTTTCATCCATTTCTAACATACAGTCTTCGATAACACTGATGTTTTTCCCTTTCTTGTCTTTGCTATGATTAGTAAACTTCAGAGACTCAATCTCAGCGGATCCCTTGGAACTCAGCTTCATTATCTTCGTAATTTGAAGCATCTGTAACTGCTACTTCTTCTGAATTGGATTCTTTTTTCAAACCATTGACTCGGTATATGTGTTTAACAAGTTCTTTTGTCTTGTCACACAGTGATGTTAGCTCCAACAATATTGATGGTGAAATACCACATGGTCTACCCCCTAATGCCACTCACATGTGCGCCAATTCTCATTCGTGCTATGTTCATATATATGATACATTTTTTGTTTGTTGCCTTTCGAATTCATGGATCCTTTTGTCAATGCAGCAATTTATCTTGCAACAGATTCAACCAAAACATACCCCATTCTCTATCAAGCATAAAACCTCTTAGCCATTTGTACGTAATTTCCCTCTGCTTCATATTTTTTTGTTTTAAAAAATGCTGTTTACTAATAAAGTAGTACTAATTTGATTGTTCGTCCTCAGGAATCTAAGCCACAATCTATTGTCAGGACCGATTGGCAATGTCTTCACTAGCCTAAAGAATCTAAAAGAGATGTACGTTTCTTTCCCTTTTTGAGTTTTATGCAAAAGTAGATATGAGTTGTAGGTGTTCTGTCCATTCAAACTTGAGTCATAGTTTTGCTATTCTTTTTTGTCGATGGAAAATCTCACAATCTTGTTGCAGGGATCTGTCATACAATGAATTCACGGGAGATCTGCCACCTTCTTTTGAAACGCTGAAAAATCTTTCTAGACTGTGAGCTTAGTGAAACTTCCTCAATGGTGTGCTTCTCATTTCATTTAAAAAATGATTCTTATTGGTTTTTCTTTGTCATCCTCAGGTTCTTGCAGAACAACCAATTCACTGGCTCTGTTGTTTACCTTTCTGAACTGTCCTTGATTGACCTGTAGGTTTCCCCATGTTCTTTCTGTCCTTAGTTTCTGTGTTTGTGTTGAAATAATCAGATTGTAATAACAGTATAATCATTTTATCAACATTTATGTTCCTAGGAACATCCAATCTAATCATTTCAGTGGTGTTATTCCGACTCAATTTCAGTCAATTCCAAACTTGTGGTAAGTGGGAAAGGAGTTGTAACTGCTTTTAGTTCTTATTGCTGACAATAACTTCATATTTGTGTGTTGACCATTATACTAGGATTGATGGGAACAACTTTCACGTAGCAGTAAACTATCCACCCTGGAGCTTTCCACTCCATAACGTGTCCATTAACAAAAACTTTACTGGTCCCCCAGCATCAGAATCAAGTGCCATATGGAAATATCCTAAGCCTAAACCAGTTATGAAGAAGAAGAAAAAGTTAGGCCCTGGAGGAATAGCTTGTGCTGTGGGTGGAATAACTCTTGCAGTAACTTTTGCGGCAATTTTGATTGTGATGCGTGTGAAGCGAATACATGAGTACCCAAGCGCTAGAACTAGAGGTGAGTTTCCTGAATGCGAACTTGGGGAATAAAATATCTAAATATCAAACTGACAAACAAATTTCCTTTCTGACCCAAAGTTTATTCTATATTTCTCTCCTCGATGCTTGCCAATGTTATAGAAATAATCTCTTTGTTGACTCATTTAAGCCTTCCAATATAGCACCATATACCTTAACTGGGATTGTTTTTGCAAACTTTGCTACATCTGAAGTTGTGAAGCTTGAATTAAGTGTTTCTGTTTTGTAAAATACATTCACAATTATATATTTACTTCATCAATATTACTTGAAAACTTATTGTCTACATGCCTTGACAGCAAATTCATTAGCAGTATTTGATTCAAGCCCACAGCTGTTGCCAATCAAATCTTCACCCATTCTTGGTGTAAGCCATACACCGTTTGCTCGCAACACAGTAACTGAGAAGATGTCTAGAAGAAAAAGCTTTGTCAAAAAATACCAAGCTCCAACAAGTGCCAAAATTTACACAGTGGCAGAGCTAAGAACAGCTACAAACAGTTTCAGTTCAGGAAATCTTCTTGGAGAGGGATCACTTGGTTCTGTTTACAAAGCTGAGTTCCCTGACGGTCAAGTACATACTCATTTGAACTTTCTGGTTGCTTCTTTAGCTTTCGATATCATATAAAGTCCCCGGAATTCATCCACTTTATCTCTGATCCAGGTGTCGGCTGTGAAAAATATCAGCATGGTGTCATTGTCATTTCAGGAAGAAGAACAGTTCTTAGATGTGATCTGGACTGCTTCTAGATTGAGGCACCCAAACATTGTGACACTTCTGGGCTATTGTGTGGAACGTGGACAGCATCTCCTTGTTTATGAGTATATTCAAGGTTCCACACTTGATGAAGTTCTTCATGGTGAAGCATCTAGACCATTATCATGGACAACACGCCTCAGTATTGCTCTAGGCATTGCTCGTGCCCTCGAGTAAGCACCTAGCCTTACATAAATTCCCTTAAATTACTGTAGGAATAGTCATAAATAATGACGGTTTTTGTTGCATTACTCAAAGGAACTCGAATAGATGTGGTCATATGTTTTAAGATTCTATTTTCCTGTTATTGGATAAGCAAGTGTTTGTTTTTCAGCTATCTGCATTCCACTTTCTCTCCACCTATTACTCATGGAAACATAACGGCTGCTAACGTCTTACTCGATGACGAATCTAAACCTCGTCTCTGTGACTGTGGGATTGCAATTTTGAGGCCTCTGACAAGCAACGGTATTAAGCTTAAGGTAACTTCTGGATTTATTAATCTCAAATCAGATGAATAAAAGTTCATCTACTGAGATCAATTATTGTTACGAACAGGCATCTGAGATTGCTATCAGTGATGCTGGCTACATTGCACCTGAACATGGGGAACCAGGAATAGATAACACAAAA
>CAOJBJ010568948.1:0-27109 GCA_948291685.1 Euphorbia celastroides | reverse complement strand
ATCAAACCTCTAGTTTGTGAGTCTCTCTTGTTCGTTTGGCTATCAAAGGAGCCTTTTCTGGTATTGTTTCCGGTGGAAGTGCGCTGAGCCTTGAAGATTAAGCTGTTTCAGAAGGGTTAAAGGTGTAATCGTTCTATTTTTACCTTTATTCTTAGTTTTTGCCTTAGATTGCGGTGTTACTGTTCAATTGCTGGTTCGGGTTTGCAATGTTGGTCTTGTAAATTGGATTCTATCAGATTCTTGAGCTTTGTAACATTTTTCTGTTGTCTTTAGTGCCTTGCTTAATAAAATTGCTCGCTCAAGAGGACTAGTCTGGTGGCCTTAAAAAGCCATCGGGAAACCTCTATAAAAATCACTGTGTCTTTTGATTTCTGTTATTTTAGTTTTCTACAATTGAATGTTAAAGAATCATTTTAACTTGAGTTAAATCAGTATATAATTACATCATACACCCAAATGAAATTGAAGCATTAAGCCCTATTCACATAAGTTCGAAATTACAAAGGTCCGCCGGTGTATATGGTTTCTAGAGAGAGGTACTTACTCTTTGAGGGCGAAAGGAACCGTCTGAGAAAGAGCAAGATTCTGAGTGAGAGGCTTTCGAGGTATCGAAAAAGCGAGAGGCCGCGATGAGAGAGTAATTCCATTTGAGGTACCGAGTAAGTGAGACTGAATGAGAGGCCGCCAACGAGAGAGTTATTCCATTCCGCCATCACTGAGTCCCATTAGAGTTCATGAACAAATTCAAATCGCTGGTAGCTACCAGTTTCTTCTACTCCAAAACAGACCCAAAGGTGATATCGGTTGGAGAGACTATCTAATTTTCGTAGCTATATAGAAAAACAAGTTCCATTAACTCAGAAATGCAACTGATAAAAAAAGAGAAGATTAATGGAATGGAATAAGTTATTTGATTGATAGAAAAGGCTGTACATATATACAACTGTTATCCTTAATCTGTTCCTAAACTGCAGCTTCAAACATGGTAAAATATACAATATGAATAGCAATTCAATCTCCTAATAAAGGTGAGGATAATCTGCTCATAAATGAAAGGATCATTTCCTTATACTCCCCCTCAAGTTGGAGATTGCGAATTAAGAACTCCCAACTTGCTTCTAAAAAAATTAAATTGCTCTCTTCCAAGGGCCTTCGTGAATATATCAGCTAACTGCAACTTTGTAGAGACGTAACACAGCTTGATTAAACCAGCTTGCAATTTGTCTCTAACTATGTGACAATCTATTTCAATATGCTTTGTCTGTTCATGGAAAACAGAATTTGCTGCAATCTGTAACGCTGCCTGGTATCATAGAACAATGACGTTGGTTCTCGAATTTCAACTTTCAAATCTTGCAGTAAATAACTAAGCCAAGTCACCTCAAGACAAGTGTTGGTCATAGCTCTGTACTCGGCTTCTGCTGAAGACTTGAATACATTGGCTTGTTTCTTCGACTTCCAAGAAATAAGAGATGAGCCGAGAAAAATACAATAACCAGATATAGAGTGCCTTATTGTGCGGCATCCTGCCCAGTCTGAGTCACAGTAAGCGCTATGTTTCAAAGTATTATCTGAAGGCAGAAAGAAACCTTGACCCAGAGTTCCCTTTATGTATCTAAGAACTCGTAATGCTGCTTCTCAGTGTGGTTTTCAAGGCTCGTGCATGAATTGACTTAGTGTACGTACAGAATACACTAATTCCGGTCTAGTCACCGTCAAGTAATTAAATGATTCTTCCAACAAGTCTTCGATATTTGCCTGGATCTTTCAAAACATGTCCATTTGTGGCAGTCAATTTTAAATTTTGCTCCATCGGAAATTTTTCTGGCTTGACACCTGAAAGACCTGTATCTTGAAAAATGTCTAGTGCATATTTCCTTTGAGACATGAACATTACTTTGTTAGAGCGAGAAGACTCTATTCCCAAAAAGTATTTCAAGTCACCAAGGTCTTTAATTGAAAAATGTTTCAGCAAAAAGGCTTTGAGCAACTTGATTTCATGAAGATCACTTCTAGTTAATAGGATGTCATCTACATATATAAGTACATCTGTGAATTCGGTACCTTGGGCTTTGGTAAAGAGAGAATAATCTGCTTTGGACTGTATGTAACCAGCTCTTTTGATAGTAATCGCAAATGTTGAGAACCAATTCCGCGATGCATGCTTCAGTCTATAAAGAGATTTATTTAGCCAGCAAACCATATTCTCCCCTTGTCGGCATAATCCGGGAGGAAGAGACATATAAACTTCCTCATGGAGAGCACCATGGAGGAATGCATTGTGAACATCCATCTGATGAGTATGCCAATTACGTTACACTGCCACAGACAACAAGCACCGAAGAGTAGTGAGTTTGGCGGTTGGAGAAAATGTTTCTTTGTAGTCGATACCTTCCACTTGAGTATAGCCTTTGGCTACTAAGCGCGCTTTTTAACGCTCAATGATGCCATCCGAATTGTATTTGATTTTGTATACCCATCGACAACCAACAGGCTTATGCCCGGGAGGAAGAGAAACAAGGTTCCATGTGTTATTTCATTCCAATGCCTGAAGTTCTATGGACATGGCTTGGCGCCAAAGAGGATTTTATGTAGCTTGGTCATATGTTTTTGGTTCTGTATGAGCTGTTAAAAGAGCAAGAAAAGAACGATGGCTAGACGAGAAATGAGAAAGAGATAAATAAGAAGAAAGTGGATACCTTGTGCCTTATCTGATGAAGAGTGATTGACATGGCTGCTTGTCTCTAGTGGAGCGACGAAGAGGTGGGGCTGGATTTGTACCAAGATCAATGTGTTCTTGTGATGTTGATGAATCAATAGGTGTAATGGATTCATCAATATTTTCCATATGATGATTTGAAGGATCGATGATGGGAATAGAGGTGTTTGAATCAGAAGACAAAGTAGATGAAGAGGGATCGGAAGGCAAATTAGACGAAGAGGGATCAAATAATGGGTCATTTATTGATGGGGTAGAAGGAAGTGATCCAGGTTGCATAGTGTTGTAAGAAGGTAGTGTTTGTGGTAGCGAATGAGTATGAAAGGGAAATATATTTTCTTGAAAATGAACATCATGACTTACAAACATTTTTTTTGTATGCAAGTCATAAAGTTTGTAGCCTTTTAGACCATGTGAATACCCCATAAAAACACAAATGGAAGCCCGTGGATCAAATTTTTGCTTAGGACGTATGTTAGTCACGTAACATTGACATCCAAAGACTCGCAAGTGAGGTAAAGAAGGTGGTCTGTTATAAAGAATCCCGAATGGTGATTTATTTGACAATAATGGTGTCAGAGTACGGTTTATAAGGTAAACCGCTATCAAAACACATTCACCCCCAAAATTGAAGAGGAACATGAGATCGAAAAAGGAGTGAATGAGAAACATTAAATATGTGACGATGTTTACAAATTACAACTAACAGAAGATGCCTGTCCCATACAAATTACAACTTATCAAGGTAATCACCAATATTTTTCATCCGATTTTCTTAATATATTGTGAATAGAGACCGCCATGTTGTCTATCCAAGCCAATCGTTTCCCCCGAAACCAAGTCCTGCAAAATGCAAAAGTTAGGAAGAAATATGATGCAACAATTTGAGTCACTAGTAAGTTTGCTGGCTGAAATTAAATTTAAATTGAAGGTTGGAACACATAGGACATTTTAAGCACAAGATTTGCATTAAAGGTAACGGTGCCGGTTTATGTAATATGTGAGGTGGCTCCATTTGGTAGATCGACATTGGTGATGTGATTGGGTTTAATTTCAGTGAATTGAGAAGCATCGGACACAATGTGGTCTGTGGCTCCAGTATCCAAAATCCAAGAATTTGTGTAATTAGAATGAATAAACACATGATTTGAAGGAAACAAACCTGCTGCATTTGCATATGCATCTATAATACCAGATGAGTTTCTTTGATTAAGAGCAGATATAGCTTGTGCCAATTGTTGAATTTATTCAGACGTGAAGCTCTGCATTAGGTTGGAAGAATTGCCCTCAAATGCTTCGTGAGATGCATCTGCCATTTTGACAGTAGGATGAGTTACTCGTCCAGAGTTTTTCTGCCTGTTAAATTGATTAGAACGAGAGGCTAATGAATGCTTGAGTCGACACCTATCCTCTGTATGTCCATTTTGGTTACAGAAGTCACAGTGATATTTAGGATTGCGGGATTCATCTATTGTGTGTCCGGATCTGTTACAATGATCACATGTGTTCTCCTTGGATGCTTTCGAATTACCATCCTTTCATGGTATTGCAACCGCTATTGAAAAATTTTCAATTGATTCAAATGTAATTTGGCGTTGCATCTCCTGCTGAACTATCAAAGAACAGGTGTGAGCACGGTCCACCCAACACAATGATGAAATGTTTAACCTGTCTCCAGGTATGGGCATGATTCTGATGGAGCCGGCAGAAGACCGATTGTGCATCCGAGAAATCTGGAACTTGACTCCCAAAATGTATGGATCCTTGACTCCGCAATGTCTTCAAAACCATAGAGCTTATACTCCGAAATGTCTGGAATCCCTTATTCCTAATGATCCCTGAAGCTCTAACTCCAAAATGTCTAGAATCCCTGGAGCCCTGACTCTGTAATGTCCAAAATCCCTGATTCCGAAATGATCCTGGAGCCTTGACTCCATAATGTCCAAAAAACCCTGGAATTCCTGAAAATTCTAGAAATGCCCTGAAGTTCCCGAAAATTCCAGAAATGTCCGGAACATAGATTCCATCCAAATGTTTCAAACCTTAATCCCGAAAAACCCAGAAAACTATACAAAATTCTCCCGAAAGAGTTTTTATAGAAAGTCAAAGTACCCTGTACATTTAACGGTTGATTGACCCACTAGATGGCTGACACGTGTCAACTTCTAGAAGGTGCAATCTGGCCGATCGGCTAGATCACACCTAGTCTACACATAGGTGTGAATTGAATGATCGGCTAGATTCAGTCTAGGGTGTAACTAGATGATTGACACCCCGAGATGTCTATAAAAGGGGCTCTCCCCTCACCATTCCAAGACATCTCAACATCCCTCAAAACTCTCCTAAGCACTTCCTAAGCTCTAAATTCGCTCCCGAAGGGTTTCTAAAGCCACTCTAGGAATTTCCAAGGTTTCTAAAACCATTCAAGCCTTTCCAGATCGAGTCTTTCCCCCGGAAAACCGATCCCAAAGCTGTCAAAAGACCCTAGTACCTGGGCATGGACTGACTTCATCTCAAGCCCCGCATCTCGGGAAACCCACTGTTAGGATAGTCAAGGATCCGATTTTGGAACTTTCCTATACCAAATTCTCCGGAGACTGCTGAAATTCCAAGAGATTTCACATCTCATACCTTTCTATAGCCCGTTATAGCTTGGGATTATCTTTTGAATCATCGGCCCTGTCGAGATTCTGTCAAAACTAAGGTCTTGCCTAGTTCGGACATTGTCAAAACACTACCCGGAGTGCTGCCAAAGTTCTCTCAACCAACACAATCGATCGCAAACCAGTCCAAAGGAAAAACCGAACCACAAGGAAAGGTAAACTGAGGGTTCTTAGCTATTGCATTGCATGGATTGATTGCATCATAAAGCATATGTTCGTGATTCTAGATTTCCTTATCATGAACAAGCTTAAGGATACTCTGTAAGTATGTCCGAACCATAAACTGTTTAAATGACGCAAGGTATATAAAGCAAGCATGTAATAAAACATACCCTAGGTATACACACTAATGTGAGATATTTTATGGTATGTCATTGTTAATGTTGGATCAATATCATCAGTAAACTTTTTACTTGAACCCATTTCTCTGCTAATTTCCTAGATGTGAGCTGAACCAGGTGGCTACTCCAAACTGTTTTATGAAAATGATTTGCTATTAAGCAATAGTTTTCAATTATTTCCTTAAACCAAATGTTTTGTCATATCATATCCGGTCAAATGTCCTTTTTAATGCAAGACACGAGGTATTTAGACCCCCGATGTCTAGGCCACAAGCTTGATTCTAACGCAAGATCTCCCTCCCGCTGCGAGTATGTGCCGTGACAGATGACCCCTGTCCGCCCTCCAGGTTCATGGTAGTTAAATCCTTTTCGAACCCACTCACAGACTGGAAACTCTCAACACTGGCTAGGAAATTACGATGGGGAAAGAGAAGGTTCGACCGCTCACAAGTCCATTGAGATAATATCCCATTATCCCTTAGATAATTGTAAAACTCTTGACTCAAGTATTCTCCACCTCGTTCAGATCGAAGTGCTTTAATACTTTTGTTAAGTTGTTTCTCTAGTTCATTCTTAAATTCCTTGAACTTTTTGAAGAATTCAGATTTGTGCCTCATTAGGTACAAATACCCATATCGTGAATAATCATCAATGAAGGTAATGAAGTAGTTAAAACCACCACGTGTTTGAACACTCATTGGTCCATATACATCTGTATTTATCAGATCCAATGTACGTGTGTTGCGCTCACCTTTTCCTTTAAAAGGTAACTTAGTCATGTTGCCCATCAAACATGATTCACATGTGCCATAAGACTCGAAGTCTATTTGGCCCAAAGTTCCACTTTTGTGTAACTTAGTTAAGCGAGTCTCGTTTATATGGCCCAAGCGATAATGCCACAAATATGATGATTTTAAGTTATCTATCTTTTATCTCTTAGCATTTATATTGAGAACATTGTTACATAAATTAAGAACATAAATTCCATTCAAAACACAACCTTCTGTATAAAGAACATTCTCCTGAAAGATTTGAAAACCATTTTATTTATTCAAACATCAAAGCCATATGTTATCAAACATGACACGCATATAATATTCTTACTTACAGAAGGTACATAATAGCAGTCGTTTAAACTTATTACATAACCATTAGGCATAGACAAATCACAAAATCCTATGGCTAATGCAGCAACCCGTGCTCCATTTCCTACTCGTAGGTCCATTTGCCCTTTTACTAGCTTTGTACTATTCCTTAATCCCTGTACAAAAGTACAGATATGAGAACCACAACCAGTATCCAATACCCAAGTGTGTTCATTTAGAATAGTAGAAAAATTCTCAATCATAAGCATACTTGAAGTTGATGCATCATCAAACTTCTTTATTTGCTGAGAGACGGGAGCCTTGCAATCCCTTTTCCAGTGGCCAATCTTGCCACAATTGAAGCATGTGCTATCAGTAGCACTCTTCTTCTTCTTCTTGCCCTTGAAGAACCTTTTCTTGGCACTTAACTTTCCTTTCTTTCTTTTGAGCCTTGCTCTTTAAAGATTGGGAATTTTCCACCAGCATGACAGTTTTATGGGTCCCCATAACTTGAGGGTCCACTGTCTTCAATATGTTTATTGGTCGAGGATTGAACTATCAATCTGGTTCATATAGTTGTTTGTCACAAAGTTTGAGTAATTGCTAGTCAAGGACAACAAGATGAGATCTATGAGCATGATCCACCTAGCCTGATGATGAATGTTTAACTTGTTTCCAGGTATGGATGAAATTATGACGTAGCCGGCAAAAGACCCATTGTGCATCCAAGAACTCTGGATCTTAGATTCCGAAGTATTCAGAATCCTTAATTCCAAATGATCCCTGGACTCCTGACTCCGTAATGTCCGGAATCCCTGATTCGTAATGATCCATGGAGCCCTGACTCCGTAATGTCCAGAATCCCTGATTCTTAATGATCCCTGGAGCCCTAACTACATAACGTCCATAATCCCTGATTCCTAATGATCCTGGAGTTCTGACTCTGAAATATCCAAAACCAAGGAATTCACGAAAACTCCAGAAACGCCCCGGAGTTCCTGAAAATTCAAAAAATGTCCGGAACTTAGATTCCACCCAAATGTTTCAAAGTCTTGATTCGGAAGAACCAGAAATCTCCAATAAAACTCTAATCCCGAAAAATCCCGAAAAACCCGAAAAACTATACAAAATTCTCCGGGAAGAGTTTTTACAGAAAAGTCAAAAGTCCTGTACACTTGACGGCCAGTTGACCCTCTGGATGACTGCCACATGTCATCTTCTAGAAGGTGCAATATGGTTGATTGGCTAGATTCAGTCTAGGGTGTATCTAGCCGATCGACTAGATTGCAACCCCGAGATTCCTATAAAAAGGCTTCTTCTTCCACCATTCCAAAACACCTCTCAAGCATCAATTTGAGCTTAATGACATTCTAAACCTCTTCTAAGCCTTTCTTAAAGCTTTCCTAAGCCATTCTAAAGCCATTGTAGTCTTTTCCGGTCGAGTCTTACCCCTGGAAAACCGATCCCGAAGCTTTTGAAAGACCCTAGTACCCGGGCATCGACTGACTTCACAAAAGCCCTGCATCTCGATCAAGCCACTGTCAGGATAGTCAAGGATCTGATCTCGGACCTTCCCTATACCAAGTCCCCCAAAACTCTGCTGAAATTCCCAGAGATTTCACATCTTATACCCTTCTATAGCCTCCTATAGCTTGGAATTGTCCACCAAATCTTCGATCCTAGTCAGAATTCTGTCGAAGTAAAGATCTAATCTTACTTGGATATCACCAAAATACAACCCGGAGGGCTGCCAAAGTTCTCCCAATTATCTTACAATCGGTCCCAAATCAGCCTATCGGAAAAACCCAACCACAAGGAAAGGTTAACTAAGGGTTCTTGGCTGTTACGCACAATTTTATTGCATTGATTGATTGCATCATAAAGCATGTGTTTGTGATTCTGGATTTCTCTATCATGAACAAGCTTAAGGATACTCTGTAAGTATGTCTGAACCATACACTATTTAAATTACGCAGGGTATATAAACCAATCATGTAATAAAACATACCCTAGGTATACACATTAATTTGAGTTATTTTATGGTATATAATTGCTAATGTTGGATCGATGTCATTAGTTAACTTTTTACCCGAACCAATTTCTCTGTTAATTTCCTGGTTGTGAGATGAACCAGGTGGCGACTCTAAACTGTTTTATGAAAATGATTTGCTATTAAGCAATAGTTTTAAATTGTTTCCTTAAACCAAATATTTTGGCATATCATAGCCGGTCAAATGTCCTTTTTAATGTGAGACATGAGGTATTCAGACCACCGATGTCTAGGCCACAGGCTCGATTCTGACGCAAGATCTCCCTCCCACTGCGAGTATGTGCTGTGACAACTGACCCCTGTCCGCCCTCCAAGTTCTTGGTAGTTAAATCCTTTTCGAACCTTCTCTCACTGGCACAAGTTTTTAGCAACTCCCAAAGACCGACTGACCCGGGGGAGGGGGAAGAAGAGGTTCGCCTGCTCATAGTTTGGCGACTCTGCTGGGGACTGGAAACTGATTTTCAAAATGTTTATGAAAACTTTTTTCAAAAGGAAGAATGAAGAAAGTGACATCGATCCAAATGATAGCCCATAAAATAACTCATACAAAGATAATAAATTGATTGCATTTGTATATTGCATGAAGGTCCCCATGGCCTTCCCAGGCTACTAATGCTCGTTATGCCCCTCCAATATTATTTGCATAGGCTTTGTGTTGCCTGGATATGCAAATTTCTCAAGGGCGGTAGTCTATGTAAACACCTTACGTACACTTACCGGCCCGCTTTTACCTGTCAAGGTCATCGGGGTCAGGTATATCTAAACAGTGAAAGGATCGCTTCCGACATGCTAATGTCTCAAGGTTCCAATTAGTTGGAGGTGCATTGTACCCTTACCCTACTCTCGAATTCAAAACCATCTATGTGACCACCTGCATATAGAAAATCCCTAGCAACTTCCCCTAGGTTTACCCAAAAATAGAGTGAACGCTAGTGAGAATTCTTAGAAGCTTGTCCCTAGGACAATTCCGGAGGAATAAGGTTGGAAGAAATGAAAAAGAGTGATACGCTCTAACTTTGTTTCCCGTGCATCTCTAACTTTGTTCCTTGTGCAGGGTATTGTGATGTATTGAGTGATTTATTCATAATCCATATTGTGTGCGCATGCTAATCACATCTTTGTGTAGACATGCTTCATGTTGCTTGTCACGATTGTCTTCTTCCCCTGTATTTCAAAAGGCTAAAAAGCAGTATACCACACATCTTAGATTGATGGAAAGACCAAAACTTCCTTTAGCTAGGGGCATCGCAGGCATCTCCTCGATGACCCCAAAATTGTTTCTTCATCAAAATGATCCCTCCAATTACCGTGTTGTAAGGGCGCTTTATTGGTGGCCTAATCTCTCAAATTGTGTCAAAACTTTTTCCATTGAAATGAATCTCTTGGCATTTCCCCTAAATGAATGAAATTGTCTCCTCACCCATTTTATTCTCTAAATGAACCGAAACTCTTAAATGATTGTCCTCCTATTGTAATTGTCTTTCTAGTGTTAGGTCATTCCCTGAATGATCATTGTTCTTGGCCATAGCGTGCCATCCTTCTGCCCATAGAGGTGTAATGTTCATTGTTTCCAGCCATAGCGTGCCACCCTTCTGCCCATCGAGGCATAATGATCATTGTTCCTGACCATAGCATGCCATCCTTTTGCCCATCGAGGCGTAATGTTCATTGTTTTCGGCCATAGCGTGCCACCCTTCTGCCCATCAAGGCGTAATGATCATTGTTCCTGGCCATAGCGTGCCATCCGTCTGCCCATAGAGGCGTAATGTTCATTGTTTCCGGCCATAGCATGCCACCCTTCTACACCTCGAGGCATAATGATCATTGCTCCTGATCATAGCGTGCCAACTTTCTGCCCATCAAGGCAAAATGTTCATTGTTTCTGGCCATAGCGTGCCATCCTTCTGCCCATAGAGGCGTAATGATCATTGTTCCTGGCCATAGCGGGCCACCCTTCTGCCTATCGAGGTGAAATGTTCATTGTTTTCGGCCATAGCGTGCCACCCTTCCGCCCAATAAGGCATAATCCCCAAAAAACCAACCCCTAAGGTCATTTCTCTTCAATAATTATCTTAATCATTACCCATCTGCCAAAACCTTAAATAGCTTTTTTCCCTTGTCTTGGTCCACTTCCTTCAATTGAGACTGTCATTCCCGCTGAGGCCTTATGAAATGTAGGAAAGAAAATTGCTTAGGACATCTAAGCTTTCATGCAGCATCTTCTCTGTGTAGCAAGATCAGTGGGGTACGAATGCTGACTTCTTGTTTCCCTTGAAAGGTTGGAAATGAACTACTGTTCGCCTAGATCGGGTCTCTGAAACTATCGAGCGTTCTCCACCAGTGTCCACGATGGAACAAGGATCTTCCATTGAGGAAATTAAGCGTCTTCTGCAAATAGAAGAGTTCTTTAATGCCTATGAATCTTATGTTCGGACTTGTCAACAGTCAGGGTCAAGGGATTCAAGTGTGAATGAATATCTAATCCGAAAGATAACTGAATTGGATGAGGAGGTCAAGAAAGTACAGCTAGCCTCTAAGACTCACCCAGCTGTGTATGTTGACACTAGCAAGTTTTATCTCACTGAAGCGGCCCCATTACCTCCAAACTTTGTCATGCCTTACATTTCACCTTTCAATGGGACTACCTCTCCGGTAGCTCACCTGGAAGGATATCTGCGTATTATGAAGAGTACGGGGATAGCTAATGTCCACATCCTCAATCTTTTCCAAACCACCCTCCATGGTACTGCTATTGATTGATATATGAGACTGAAGCCCGAAGTTAAGTCTGATTGGGAACTCCTTAGAAATACCTTAGCAATAAAATGGAGACGACCCTCCAAGATCCAGAAAGAGTTCACTAAAAGCCCAATGAATCCTTTGAAGAATACTATCACCGATGGATGGCTATACAGGTCTTGGTTGATCGAGCCTGTAAATTGCAAGCCCTGGTGGTCAAACTGGTAGAGGGATCAGCTCGGAAGTATCGCAAGCAAATGAAGATGAAAACATTCGACAACTTCAATCAGGTGTTGAATTATGCTAAAAGATTGGAGAAATATGAGGAATAAGAACAATGGAGACAGGAGGAATTGCAAAGCCTCAACCAAAATCATGGAACTGATAGATCAAATCAGGGGAAGCCTCCTTCCTCTAGTTACACTTCCTATCCTTGTACCCAGAAATCTGTTGTTAAACAAATCGAGATAGTTGCCGCAACAGATCGACAACCTCTTTCCCTATGGGTAGAATCTCTTTCCAAAATTTTCACCAAATTGAGAAGAGCTAATATCCTCCAAAGTGTCCGACCCTTCACTCCCTCTTCTCAAGAGGATCATGAAAAATTTTGTGCCTACCACGTATCCAAAGGACATAGAACCAATGGATGTGAGAGTCTTTTCAAAGATATCCAACAGCTCCTCGTTGATGGTAAACTTGAGGAACCTGAGAGAAAACCCTGTACCCAAAACAACCCATTGCCCAATTTCCAATCAGTTAATTCTATCCAAGTTCACGCTCAAGCAAACAGGGATGGAGATAACTATATCTCGAATGCTATCCACGGCTCAAGCTTTGATCGAAACCAATTGCTAGATGATTTTCGCAATTTGGAGAGGATGATCAACGAGGTCGAGGTTCCTCCTGGATTATTGTTCTATGGAAACACACCAGCTGTGGACTTCCTCTCTACTTTAGAACACTTCACTGAAAGCAATGGTGTGCACCTGTCTTGTTACCCCTCATTGATAACGAAATTTTTTAGAGGAAGGGCCCTTGAATGGTATTACTCTCTTCCCCCAAGGCGATGTATTGATTAGGAGTTTGTAGCCAATGAAATTTTGAGGAGATTCTTGTTTGATGAAAGAAGAGGACCACATTGTTCAACTGGATGGGGCAGTTCTAACATAGATGGGATGGTCAATGAATTTCGGAGCGTGCTGGTCTTCAACGATAATGATATTGCAGGAGGATACTTGTATGGTGGCGAAGACATCGCATCATTTTTCTAAGTGATTAGCAGGAATTCATGTATGAACATTATGTACCTGATGAAGAATATCAACGCCACTTCCCTCAATTTTTAAAAGGGGAAGCCCTTGAATGGTACAATCATTTGCCGGAATGAGTGAAAACTGATTGGGGAACTCTTGAACATGACTTTGTTCAATAATTTTGGGGAAGTGCTAGCAACTTTTTTGTATTGGTCTCTGAAGATTCAAACATTAGTTCTTCGGATCTGAGTAACGAATCCGATAGAACATCTGTGATTCTAAATAATCATGGATACATCAGCACTGATGATCCTCATGATGATTCCTCTGACAACTCATCTAGATACTATGATGAAGATTATTCCTCAGAGGACAGCTTTGATGAACTCATCTTTCATCTTGAAGGATATGTCTATGCCATTAATAATGAAGAATAGGGCCCTTATGAGCAATATATCTTCCATAGGATCATGGGAGTCAATCATCTGAATCCCGATTGGGGAGACTATCCAAAAAGCTAGGGTGTAATGATGTTGAATGGTTTCACCACATCAAGCCGTTTTACTTCCAATGCTTGAAGGATGGGAAGTATTATCCTTCAACAATAGAAGATTTTCTTCTTCCTCCTGACTTAGTATTTGATGGGACCGCTAACCCCTTTAAATTCATCGGGAGATTTCACCATGAGATGATGAGTCAAAATTTGCATCAGTTTCGATGGACGAAGCTGTTTCCGGACACCATGCGAGGACAAGCGATCGCTTGGGTTAGAATGCTGACAAGAATGCAAACATGGATATGGCATGACATGAAGATATCATTTATTAGATTCTTCGCGGATGAGGAACGTATACAGGAGGCCGTTCTTACCCGAAGGAAATTTTTGGGACAAGGTCTAACACTATGGCCCCCAGATCCTTCCACTTCAGTGAATATGATACGCATCAACAATCCTGACAAAGTTGTGCTCTCATTAATTGCCCAGGTTAACACGAATGAGGAGATCATCCCTCATGACGCAAAGGCACTTCCCGACAAAAAGTCCTTCAATCTGAAAGACGTTGAACTACTAGAAGATTTTGATTAATTCGAAGTGTTCCATCCTCCACTCTACCCCATTAAAACTAAAGCTGGGATTCAGTTGTCCCCTGGGTTGAAGAAGTGGTAGAGTTACTAGTCCGCCTGAGTCCAATGCTGCTAAAGAAGTCCTTCCTACCGATACTAGCCAAACACGGGATAAAGAAACCCCATTGATTGATCAACTGAAATATGTCCCAACCAAAATAAGCATTTGGGAATAGCTCACTTCCAGAGAACATCGTCAAGACATTGTCAAAAAGCTCATGGAGATTGAGGCCCCTACCTAATCAACACCTGAAGAAATCTGTGATTTCATATCAGACTTCAGCAAACATCAAACTCCTAACATTTCCTTCACTATGGAGGATTTACTGAAAGAAGGCGCTGGTCATAACTAAGCACTGTATCTCCAATCTCATGTGTTGGGAAAAATCATGCCATGTATCATGGTGGACAATGGCTCAACACTTAATGTCTATCCCTGAAAGATGCTTCCAATTTTAGGAATACCCGAAAGCAAACTTGTGCGGAGTACTATCATCATCAAGGCATATGACGATTCCAAAAGATCTGTCATAGGGACTTTTGAAGCTGAGGTAGATTTTGGAGAAGTCTCCTCCATGGTCACCTTTACTGTCATTGATATACCGGTCACCTTCTCCCTTCTTTTGGGAAGATCGTGGATCCATAATTTGAGAGGAATTCCCTCTACCCTGCATCAATTGGTGAAGATTCCGTATAATGGGAAAGTGATAGTCTTGATGGCTGATGAGCTATCAACTATAGCTACTCTTGATGCTGACTATAGTTATGGGTTTATTGTTGCCTCCACGCGTGAAGAAGATAGCAAGACTATTGCTCAATGGTCTCCTTGGGCTATTCGATGAATGAAAAAGTACCTTGAGCCTGGGAAAGGGTTAGGAGCACATGGACAAGGTGTCACTTCTTTCAAAATTAACCCAAGGGAATGGAGACCTAATGGCCTGGGATGGACCGTCAATTCCAGCATGAGAAAAGGGACGGCTAACATTTTTGTCAAAGCAAAAGAGGACCCGTATAGTGGAGATACTGAGGCAATTAAGGTGAGAGAAAATTGGGTCCCTGGATTTGAAATCTTTTCTGACATTGTGGATTTTCAAAAGCGAGGTCCTCAATCACTCCATCAAAATGAAGTGATCAAGAGAGCTTCCATAAGCAGATCGGCTCCTATAGACTCAACAGATTCTAACATTGATGAGCTCATCGATAAAATAGCTTATTTAATGCGGACGCACTTGAGCATTCTAAGGCAGGAGTCGCCCAACACTCCCTCACCTACCCTCATCGGGAAAGGTAAGGAGAAGATTGTTGATCCCCTAGAGCAAGTAGCTCAAGTAGTTCCATTTGCCCTATCTATAGGTGAATTATGCTCAATTGAAGATGAAGTTACTACTAGTAATGGTGACGGTAAAAATGGCGAGGATGTCCTGATCGATGTACCAACACTGTTCGACGAGGACTTTGTAGCTGATCCTTTGCTCTCTAATAATATGAATGATTTAGCTTAATTGTGTGATGCTTTTACTAATATTTCTGTATGTTCTTTGTTGCTTTCATCCTGTATTTTTAATATTTCAGATGCATTGATCAAAGAGATCAACTTGAACACTGAAATAGACCCAAAAATGGTATCCATCTCCAGTGAGTTATCTGTCGAACAAGAGAGAGAATTGAAAAAAGTACTGAAAGAACACGTGAAGGCTTTCGCTTGGTCTTAAGAGGATATGCCCGGAATGGATCGACAAATTGCAGAACATCAGATTCCCACTGCCCGAATATTCGACTAGTCAAACAAAAGTTGAGAAGGTTACGACCTGAATGGGCTGAGAAAGTTAAAGAAGAAGTTGCCAAGCAAATCAGAGCAAACTTCTTGGAAGTTGTGGAATATCCCACTTGGTTGGTAAATATAGTGCATGTTTCTAAGAAAGATGGAAAAGTCAGGTTTTTCATCGATTTTCGAGATCTGAATAAGGCCACCCCTAAAGATGACTTCCCACTCCCACGTATTGATGTATTGGTTTATAGCGACGCTAGAGCAATGATGTTTTCTTTCATGGATGGATTCTCTAGGTATAATCAAATACTCATGAATGACAAAGATAAATTCAAAACAACTTTTATAACAGAATGGGGAACCTACTGTTATAGGGTCATGCCCTTTGGACTTAAGAATGCTGGGGCAACGTATCAACACGTCGTAGCTACTCTCCTCCATGATATAATACACAAGGAAGTTGAAGTTTATGTCGATGATATCCTTGTAAAGTCACCAACGGCAGAGCAACATCTCAAAGTACTTAATAGATTCCTGTGCCGAACTGAAAAATACAATCTCCAGCTCAATCCAAATAAATTTTTTATTTGGTGGTAACCTCGGGCCAATTATTGGGCCACGTGGTTAGCCAACAAGGAATCGAGATCGGTCTAGATAAAGTCAAAGCCATTGTTGAAATGTCAGTTCCAAAGATTGAAAAATAAGTACGAAGTTTCCTAGGATCCCTATAATATATCAGTCGCTTCATTGCTCGCTTCACGACGATCTGCGAGCCAATCTTTAAGCTGCTAAAGAAAGATCAACCATTGGAATGGAATGATCAATTTCAAGAAGCTTTTGATAAAATAAAGGCTTACTTGAAAAGTCCTCCTATCTTGAAACCACGTGTTTCAGGAAAGCCTATGATCCTTTACCTTGCGATCGGAAGAATCATCTGTCGGGGCAATGCTAGCTCAAGAACATGACGATGGAAAAGAATACGTGATCTACTACTTGAGTAAGAAACTCTTGGAGTATGAATCTCGTTATTCATTGGTAGAAAAGACGTGTGATGCAATGGTCTGGCTAACCGAAAACCTAAGACACTATTTCCAATCATATCGTGTCAAAGCCGTTGCCAAAGTTGATCCCATGAGATATCTCTACCAGACTCTATCACTCGCCGAAAAAATTATCTCGTTGTTATTGCTCTAATCGGAGTTCAAGATCGAATATGTTACTCAAAAAGCCATAAAAAGGACGCGTTGTAGCTGAATTTCTGTCCAATCAACCCATTGACTCAGACTACGTGGAAAGCTTGGACTTTCCCGATGAGTAATTAGTTGCCATCTCTCAAGAAACTAAGAAGTGGATGATGTATTTTGATGGAGCTGTCAACAAACAAGGGGCAGGACTAGGAGTTATCATAATCACCCCTCGGAGTGAAATCATCCCATTATCAAAAAGGCTTGATTTTGAAACCACCAATAATGGACCTGAATACGAAGCAGACCAGGTTGAGATCATAGGTGACTCATCATTAGTCATCAAACAAGTTACTGGACATTGGGACTTGAAAGAAGAATCTCTTAGGTCGTACTTAGCAGTCGTATGAACAAAAACAGTATTTCTTGTGAATTTCGATACGTTCCCCGCGACGAAAATCAAATGGCCCATTCTATAGCCACTCTAGCATCCTTGTGGGAGAATTCGCAAAAACAGTCGTTAAGGCCACTGATTGTTGAAGTGGCTAAAACTCCTTGCTACCTTCTCAACATCAATAGTGATGAATCCGAAAGTAAAGAACCTTGGTATAAGGACATTGCCCAGCATCTCAAAGATGGTTCCTATCCAAAAGAAGCGAATGAATCTGATAGGACCACCCTACAGAGATTGGCTACCCAATTTAGATTGATTAATGATGAATTTTCCAGCAATCTACCGATGGTATGCTCCTCAAATGCCTTTCACAAAAAGAAGCTCAGTGAATGATTCAAGAAGCCCATGCCGGAGCCTGCGGCCCGCATATGAATGGAGTGATGTTGGCCAAGAAAATCCAAAGAATGAGATACTTTTGTTTGACAATGGTTGGTGATTGTGTAAAAGAAGTTAAGCACTGTAATGAATGTCAAATATACGGAGATTTGAGTCATCTACCACTAGTCGAACTTCAAGCATTATCTACTTCGTGGCCTTTTTCAGCCTGGGGCATCGATATCATTGGTGAAATCAAACCATCTTCAACTAATGGTCATCGATTCATAATTGTGGCCATTGATTACTTTTCAAAATGGCGCAATTCCTTCAAAAGAACATCTTCTCGAGATATGGAGTTCCCCATCACGTAGTCACCAATAACGGCGTACAATTTCAAGGAGAGACAGCCGACTTGTTTGAAAAATATGGAGTTGAGCACCATCGCTCTTCCCCGTATAGACCTCAAGCTAATGGAGCGGTTGAAGCTGCCAACAAAGCCTGAAAGAAGATCATGTCAAAAACAGTAGCTACTTATCAAGATTGGGTTGATCATCTCCCGTACGCATTATGGGGATATCATACCAGTATTAAGACCCCTACGAGTCATACTCTGTTCTCATTGCTATACGGTACAGAAGACATAATGCCTGCTTAGTTGAGAATCAAGTCGCTTAGAGTCATCCTTGAACCTAAGATTGAAGAAGATGAATGGGCTCGAGTAAGATACGAGCAGTTTAATCAGATTGATGAAAAGATATTGGAAGCGCTGGATTGATTACAAGTCTACGAGCAAAGAATGGTGCGATCTTACAACCACAAAATTAAGAAAGGGAATCAACCCTTTAAGCCAGGTGACTTAGTCCTAAAGCAAATTTGAAAGACTCATACTGATGTTCATGGAAAATTTCAGCCAAATTAGGATGGTCCATTTGTGGTCAAACAAGTTTTTCGAAAGAGCTGTTAATATTATGGATCTTGATGGGAATGAATTCATCAATCTAATAAATTCCGACAAGCTGTAATGTCTGCCGAGACTAAGTGAGGGTCCCAGGGAAAAAATTAAGAAACAAAAGAATGAGGGGTTTGTCAGTAACAAAACCTGAAAAGGGTTGCTGACGGTGGCTCATGACTACTAGAATGGATACCATAATCTAAGTCTATTTCTTTGGACTAACCCTCTTTTTGTCTTGTTATATCTTAGTGTTAAAGTACAGCATGAGTACTATGAGCGAGCGACGTTCCGAGCAGGTCCGAGTGCGGGTCTACGGGCTGTACCGTTTTGCTTTCTGATTTTCCTACTGACTTCCGGTATTTCTGATTTTGCAACTTTCACTAGTAATTGCCTTTTTACTTGAAAAATGACCTCAAACCTAAGCTAAGGCCTAGTGTTGTGGAGTCGCCACCCAATTCCGCTTAATTGGGAATTAAAATAACTATGTCGTCAAACCCACCAGAATGGACTCAACAACACTTAACTAGAGATTAGGTTCGGACGAATTGCTTATTCACTTCCACATGACATAGTTAATTATTTGATTCAATACCCTAAAGTCTTCTTAAGTTCATTAAGTTTACAAACTACATGCATATAACTCAAGAATAAGTCAACTCGAATAAATTGTGAACCCTAACATGCAATGATTCTAAGTCAAGTTCCATCAAGGAATACAAGTCAATCAAAGATATTTACAAGTCAAGAAAACAAAGCAATCAAGTCAAAAATTTCCTAATTAGCATGCTTCTAAATTAGCTCTAATACATTCTTATAAGAGAAATAAAAGCAATCTAATACTTCCTAAACTTGCAATTTAAATTCTAACCCTAAAAGGGAAAACTCCTAAGTTGGAAGAATGATTTATTTACATATTAGAAAGAGTTAACGAGGTAGTTTTTACATGTTTTACTTCTTTACAAAACAAGAAACAAATTAATTTAGGAAAAGACACTAAAAAGAAAATTTTCACAAACTAGGCAGATTCACTGTTTTGGAGAAAACAATTTTGGAAACAATATCAAACAGACTCGGATTCATAGGAAATTTGGTACAAGACTCAATTAACATGTTATGAAACTCCAGTAAAATATTCAGACCCAAAAGATGACCGAAAGTCCATGAACAACACGTTCTGTTACAGAGTGTCCAAAAACATTACCTTAAGCCAAATTAATAATTTGAAAACCTTGCCAAAGTTGAATTTAACTCAAAATCTCCAGATATGATCTTTGATGAGTATAGTTTACAGAAAAATTGGCCAAAAACACACTTGATTTACATAAAAGTAGAGCCATGTTAAAACAGTCCCGAGACTCTAGAAAATGACACAGAAAATAGTTCAACTTCAAGGAATTTTATCTTGTTATGTACAAATCTGATTGAGGCGATTCTAGACTTTTTAGAAATATTTTGAGGTTAGTTTAAAATAAAAATATGAGAAAAATGTTACATAACTCATAGGAACACGAAAAACGTTCAAACTTTAAACTGGTCAGAAAAAGTGAATTGTTTAGAATGGTATATTGAATTTACACATGGTATGAGGTGGGTTTTTGATTTCAAAGCATGGAAAATCACAAAAAATCATGGAAAATCACAGAAGAACATGGCATATACAATAAAAACATGGCAAAATCATGGATTTTTATGCAATTGAGGCTTCAGGGTACCAACCTCGAATCCAAGCTTTTGTTGATTAAAGTTGATATAGGGTTGAACTCGTACTCCCTCAAACCGCTCCAAGTCACAAACTGATCTTGAGAGTGTCCAAATACATATGATTTTCTTCCAAGACAAGTTCTAGTCCCAAGCTAGGCTTCTTTCTAGAGTCAAGATTTGCGAAAAGTGGTGAAAAGAATCGAAAAGAGGGATTTTCGGGTTCTTGAAGTGTGGATTTTGGCTAGGGTTCTTGAGAGTTGTGGTTCAGAAGTATTTTTGGGATGAGAGGGGTTCTTGATCCCAACTAGATTGGCACCAAGTTGAATAACCTATGAGAAAGTTATTCGGGTTGTGAAAGAATGGTATACAATGAGATTTTCGGGTGTTTATAGTTGTTTTCAGGTTGAAAGCCAAAGAGTTTCGGCTATGGAGGCTAGGGTTCGAAGTGAGGGATAGTTTCGGAAGTTTCAGAGGTGTTTGGAAGAGGTTTAGGTCGAAATTAGGGTTGCAAGATCAAAGGAAACACTAAAAAGGAAATATTGCAAAAGGGAGGAAAGAGGGGAAGCTTCTTGCTTGAAGAGGTGTTTGGAAGAGGTTTAGGTCAAAATTCTTGCTCAGATGTTGGGACCTCGAATTCTAAAGTTGAGAGGGGTATTTATAGGGTTAGGAATGGTTTAGGATAGCTTAGGATTGAAGCAAACTGACCTAGGGACTATTCGAGAAGTCCCAGGTGGGTCAGCCACGCCTACCACCCCCAACAGCTCCTTTGGGGGTTGTTTGGGAGGCTCCCAGGTCCTATTCGAGTCCCGTTTTTTGTAAAAGAACCCTTGAATGAAAAATAGACATGTAAGAGAGTGTGTTTAGGGTTTTGGATGTGAAATTTGGGTTTGGTTTCATGGAGAAATAGTTCGGTCTTTCGGGTCCCTCGGGTAAGGCAATTTTTGACAATTTTGGTATTTTGGCTCTTTTCTTCCAATTGAAAGGTCCTAAATCAACCGTGGGGGTATGAATGAGATGAAATGGGATAATTTAAGTGAAATGAATATGAATGTGAGATCGTATTGGACGATGGACGATTTCCTCTCTCTTGGGATTCCTCGGTTCATGACTTGTCAGCAGTTCTTGCAATTTGAGTTCAACCTTGTTTTCAACCTTCATAATCATACAAAATGGGACTCAAGGAAGTCGATATCAGGTACCAGTTCATCATAGGCCCCGAATAAAAATCTGATGCTCACAGTTGCCCCTCATGTGCAAAGTCCGTAAATCGGATTTTACGGTCTACAGTACACGATGGTGAGCAGCCATGAGTAGGGTAGAGAAGTCATACCTGGTCCTCGAGCTGATCGAGAGAAATGTCTATAGGCAAGGATTTATTCCTTGATCGACAACATTTTGAGAAAAATTCTTTTTGCCCCTCGATCAAGAATAAATCTTGATATTCAGCGATGATTGGTTTCTCGGTGTTCATGCTGATATAGACTCTCGGTGTTCGTGTCGATGTAGATTCTTGGTGTTCGTGTCGAAGTAGAGTCTTGGTGTTCATGCCAAAGTAGAGTCTCGGTGTTCATGCCGATGTAGATTCTCGGTGTTCGTGCCGAAGTAGAGTCTTAGTGTTCGTGCCGATGTAGATGCTCGGTGTTCATGCCGAAGTAGAGTCTCGGTGTTCGTGCTGATATCCATGTAGATTTTGGTCTCTCGATGTTTGTGTCGATATCCATGTAGATTTTGGTCTCTCGGTGTTCGTGTCAATATTCATACAAATTCTGGTCTCTCGGTGTTCATGCCGATATCCATGTAAATTTTGGTCTCTCAGTGTTCGCGTTGATATCCATGTGAATTTTGGTCTCTCGGTGTTGGTGTCGATATCCATGTGAATTGTGGTCTCTCGATGTTCGTGCTGATATCCATGTAAATTCTGATCTCTCGGTGTTCATGCCGATATCCATGCAAATTCTGGTCTCTCAGTGTTCGAGTCGATATCCATGTAAATTTTGGTCTCTCGGTGTTTGTGTCGATATCCATGTAGATTTTGGTGTCTCAGTGTTCGTGCCAATATCCATACAAATTCTGGTCTCTCGATGTTCGTGTCGATATCCATGTAATTTTTGGTCTCTCAGTGTTCATGTCAATATCCTTGCAAATTCTGGTCTCTCGGTGTTTATGCTAATATGCATGTATATTCTGGTCTCTAGGTGTTTGTGCCGATATCCATGTCAATTTTGGTCTCTCTGTGTTCGCGTCGATATCCATGTGAATTTTGGTCTCTCGGTGTTTGTGCCGATATCCATTTAAATTTTGATCTCTCGGTGTTCGTGCTGATATCCATGCAAATTCTGGTCTCTCGGTGTTCATGCTGATATCCATGCATATTCTGTTCTCTCGGTGTTCGTGCCGATATCCATGCAAATTCTGGTCTCTCGGTGTTCGTGATGATATCCATGTAGATTTTGGTGTCTCGATGTTCGTGTCGATATCCATGCAAATTCTGGTCTCTCGGTGTTCGTGCTTATATCCATGTAAATTTTGGTCTCTCGATGTTCGTGCTGATATCCATGTAAATTTTGGTCTCTCGGTGTTCGTGCCGATATCCATATGAATTTTTGTCTCTCGGTGTTCGTGCCGATATCCGAGTAGATTTTACTTTCATAACTGTTGGTTGACTAGTCAAATGTAGATGGAATATTCTTATGGTGGGACCTAATTTCTACTTTAAATTCAAATCCCCTTTTCTTCTTTCCTTCATTTCCCATTTGCTCTTTCTCTTTGTAAACTCAAATTCTCTTAAACTTTCATAATGCTCAACAAGCTCAAGCGATCTCAATGCATGCCCAATCTTCCTAAGAGCGTGATTCTTCCTCCTCGAAAGGGTGATGACATCAATTTCTTATCGGTTGGTCGGGCTTTTGGCATCTCGGGGGGAACTTATTATGGAGTGTAAATTTCCGATTCACCACCTCATATGCTTGATGAGAGACACCATGCTTCCTCAAAAACCGTAAGTCTTCCAGTTCTTCCTTCGTGTTGACTTGATTCCATGGAAATTCTTGAATTTGCGTGTTTATGGAACTTTAGTTTTAGAACTTGAATTTGTGAATGTGGCATGATTGGGTATTTTTTATGGTTGGGAATGATGTGTCTAGGTGTATCTAGTGTAGAAATGCTTTCAATTTGGAGTGGGTACCCCGAAAAATGACCCGATTGAGCCCGGATTGGAGTTGTGGCCGAAATACCCATGAACAGCCCTTGGTAGGCGTGGCTCTGGATGTCACGCCTAGGAGATGGTAGGCGTGGGGTTGCCACGCCTACCAGAGGCAGTTTTGCCCGACTAACTTTCCTTGCTTCGAATATGGGTTCATATACAGTAGTCAATCAGGAGATGAATCGACTAACATACTGAAGTGACCCCAAGAAGGAACGAACTTCTTTCTCGGTCCTAGGCGGCGACATCTCTTGAATAGCTTTGATCTTGTCCAGATTCATTTCTATCCCACGTTATCTCACAATGTGCCCCAGCAGCTTTCTAGAGGTGACCCCAAATACACACTTCATCGGGTTAAGCCTCAAATTGTACTTTTCAATGCGAGTCAAGAATTTGTCGAGCACAGCAGGATGTTCTTCCCTTGTTTCAGACTTCACCAACATGTCATCCACATACACCTCAACTTCTTGTGGATCATGTCATGGAGTAGAGTTGTGACTGCCCGTTGGTAGGTAGTCCCAACATTCTTCAACCCAAATGACATTACTCAGTAGCTGTAGGTTCCCCATTCAGTAATGAAGGTTGTTTTTTTGTCGACGATGTTCATGAGAATCTAATTGTACCCCAAGAATCCATCCATGAAAGAGTACATAGCGGCCCTGGCTGCACTGTCTATCAAAGCGTCATCTTTTGGTGAAGCCTTGTTGAGATCACGATAATTCATGCAGACCCTGACCCTACCATCTTTATTGGCAACAAGAACCACGTTGGCTAACCATTCCGGATATTCAACCACTTCGATGAACTTGGCTTCAATCAGTTTGATCAGCTCTTCTTTCACTTTCTCGACCCACTCAGGTCGTAATCGTCTCAATTACTACTTAACCAGCTGGCAACCTGGCTTCGTAGGAATTTTGTGTTCGGCGATTTCCCTGTCGACTCTGGGCATGTCGTCATAGGACTAGGCAAAGGCTTTTACGTGTTTTTCAAGTATTTTTTATCATTTCTCTCCTTTCCTCGCGAGTTAAGTCATTGGAAATGTAAACTAATTTTGGATTATCATCAGTTCCCAAGTTAATCTCATTTAAAGAAGTGTCATGAATGCTAAATACGTTGACTGAATGCTTATATGTATGCACAGAACCATTAGGATAAACATCACACAAGTAAGAAAAGGAAGATTTCATTGATGAATCAAGTTTGTTTACATCAAAGATAGACAAAATTGAAACTACATCATCATCATCACTACTGCTATCTGGCTCGTCTTCGATCTTGAAAATGCCATCCAAGTCTTCAGCTAACTCCTGCTCTTGTTCCTCAGAAAGTAAGACTGCGTCTTTCCCTTCCTGCTCGGCTTGTTCTTTCATCTTGGCAAGCCTAGTTATGATCTCAGCAATGGAGGCAAGGCTGAGAGGTTTGTGCTTAGGTGGTTCCTCATTCATCAATTTTCCCATGCGTTTAGTGAGCACAGACATTTCATATTCTTGAGCTATTTTCATGGGTTAAGGTTTACCCACGAAATTGATCACATCATTGAAGATTTTGAAGCGTGGGACCACCTTCCCATTCACATTAATTAGCTCAGGTGTGCCATCAAAACGACCAACCTTTCTTGAGGCAAAGGTGTAGATCGAGTTAAGTGACTTCCTTTTGGTGCTCTTGCACTCCTCATGGCCTAAAATAGTTCAAGTGTTATCCCCAACTTCTAGATCAAAGTAGAGAGGACCTTGGTTTTGCTTCCCAAGAACCTTTCCAGGTGCAAAGTTCTGTTTAGCCATGTATTTCTCAATCCATGCGGGAAATTGGATTGAGTTTGCCCCCTCCATTGGCAGCTATCATGTTGATTTGGGGCTCTTGTGAAGCCCAAAGCGTCATATAGTTGTGAGAGAAGCATACAAGAAATGCTCTGGCTAACTTCGGCCACACCCTCTCTTGCACCCTATCGAGAGTTAACAACCATTCCCATGCAACTTCCTTGAGTGTCAAAGGAAAAAGAAATGTCCACTCCAATCTATGCAAGCCCCAAGAGTTCATTAAGTTGGTGAACTTGAAAATGTGCACATAAGGATTAGTGACGACTCCAAACTATTTTATGAAAATGATTTGCTATTAAGCAATAGTTTTCAATTGTTTCCTTAAACCAAATATTTTGGCATATCATAGTCAATCAAATGTCCTTTTTAATGCGAGACATGAGGTATTCAGACCCTGATGTCTGGGCCATAGGCTCGATTCTGAGGCAAGATCTCCCTCCCGCTGCGAGTATGTACCGTGACAGGTGACCCCCGTCCGCCCTCCAGGTCCGTGGTAGTTAAATCCTTTTCAAACCTTCTCTCACTCGCACAAGTTTTTGGCAACTCCTAAAGACCGACCGGCCCGTGGGAGGGGGAAAGAGAGGTTCGCCCGCTCACAAGATCAATACTCAACTCATGGTCCATTATGAACTTCAATTGACCTAAGCTCTCAATATATGAGTTCATTTTCAAGACATGTCGCACTGCGGAAGTGCCTTCATGCATCTTTGTGCTAAAGAGAAGTCTAGATGCCTCTAACCTCTCAAGTCTTGCTTGTTCAGCAAAAAGCTCTTGAAGATGGAAAATTATGGTACTGTGAATACTCAATTTTCCGGCTCCAAAAGTCAGTCAAAGCACACAACGCAGCTCCGATAAAAGTTTCCAAAAGCATGCCAAATAACCACTCAAAATGTCCGCAACGGAACAAGGATCGCAAAATCGATCTCGGATTTATTTTCGGAGGTCCGAAACTCCCGAAAATCGCGAAAAACGCGAAAAATTGCACCGAACGCATGAATCTTGTCTGGTATCGGTCCGGCGAACGCGCGCCGACCATCGGTGCGCTTGCGCCAGCGGCGACCGAGCGCCGACCATCGGCGCGCTTGCGCCGACGGTGACCAAGCGCCGGCCACCGGCGCCTCTGCGCCGGTAGCGACCGAGCTCGCCGGTCACCGGCGTCTTTGCACCGGCGGTGACCGAGCGCCGACCCCCGGCGCCCGGTCGTCGGCCACAGGCAAGTCTGCTCCGGTGACGCTCGGGCGCCGGCTGCAGCGCCCGTACGCCGGCCCTCGGCGCACGCACGCCGAAGGCGCGTCTGCCGACGCCCATGCGCCGAATCCCGGCGCGTGCCCTTTCACCTATAAATAGGCCCCTGATTCTCATTGTTCTAGACCCCAAACTATTCGGAGCACTAGTCTTCTTCTCTCTAAGTCCTTATTCGATCTTTTCGAAGCTTTCTGTCAAATTGAAGTGTCTTTATTTTGAGCTTGCATATCGAATTGTTGCCCGATTAAATTTCAACTTAAACTAAATTTAATTGAATTAATCTGGATTTGAGGAGCGGTTCAAAAGCCAACAAGGTATAATCTCTACTCTCTTTCTTTGCATATCATTCATCTACGGTCTAAAAATGACCATTCTTCACATCACATGATTTAAAGCGGTCAATTAAGGGAACCTTAAATTGGAGCTAAATAATTAATGAATTGGCATAAAGCCACACCCAACATGGAATTAAACCCTAAAATGAATTTAGGTA